>BJFM01003165.1:152862-170348 GCA_016586285.1 Arothron firmamentum | reverse complement strand
ACACACACACACACACACACACACACACACACACACACACACACACACACACACACACACACACACACACACGCTCACACACATGCAAACCTTGGTCATTCTAGGCAAGAATATTAAGGATGAGTTACCACCCTCATTGTACTTCAACAGTTCCAATTATGCACCTATAATTGGCCCGAGTGAACATTGTATCAGGCAGTCATTTAGTGTTGCCATGGCGATTATGTTGGTCACCTTGCTGGAGGGACCTGGCCAGTGATGCACGAGCTCACAGACAGATTGTTCAAAACTGTTCTCACCAGCCAACAAAAGAGTCCTTGGACTTTGGAACTTCGAACAATTCTACACACGACTTCCGGCTGAAGTGCCACCAGCTTCCAGGTGCAGAAGCAGCCGACCAGCATGGTGACTGCCATCGGTCACGGTACAGCAGCGGGATAGAAATAAGAAATGCATGCAGGAAAACTGTAATTGGGAACCTAAATAGAACATGAATGATACTTTAAGTAGGCAGAAAGGGGAGTATGAGTGAAAACAGTGTCACATGAATGCAAACTCATCAGCATCACCAGTGCACAAACACACACATGATTCAGGCCACTGGATTTTTCTAATGGGCTCAAAACTTCACCCCGTCATTGATTTAGCAGTTATTGTAAAATGTCACATTAATTCCAAATGAAATCAGAAATGTCATCCTGGTGAATGTCTTCATTTGCGAGTGCTGTGTTCACTCTTTGCTCCAGCACGATGGGGAACACCATCATCCCTCACAGTTAGTCTGAATCTTCCGATGGCAGATCACAGCAGATGATCTTTTATTGATCTTTCAATAACCCGTTGGTAGGTAGGAGCAAGTGAGGCAATTGTGCATAATTATTATGCTGCACATTCATGCTTCAAACACCATTAACCCCCCACCTGGGCTTTTCGAACATCGCCTCAGTTGTCGATTGATTTCAGGTTCTGTTTGTCTGAGGCTTGTCTCCATTACATCTCAGTAAGTGGAGGGCTGTGGGGATTTGTCAGAGCAGACTGTGGTTTCGTATTTTAATTCCTCGACGCATCCACCAAAGATAATTACTCAGGTTTAATGTTAGGTGTCAGTATGTCCAGTAGTTTTTCTTTTTCTCTTATGACTGTTTGAATGAATTGCAACCTGATGTGTAAACCAAACATTTTTTTAAATCATTAAGTCAGGTCAATAGCACTCAGGGTGCATTTTGTGTGGAAATATAGACCCAGAGGTTTTACAGCCATTGTGGAGAAGACACTCGTCCAATAGATGTACTCACAATCTGACACAGCATTAGAGAAGCACACATCCCTGAAATGATTAAAAACTGGATCCCAGGGGACCAGAAAGCAGAGTGGATTTAGACACGCTCAGATCTGATTCCTGTATTTATGACACCGTTTATCTTCTTCATCCTCAAACATCTGTATGATGCTCATGAATCATAAACCCACAACTTAGACATTCAGCCATCCCTGATCTCTGTTCTATGTATTTCTTGTGTTGCTCTATAGCGTTCCAGCTACATACCCCACATCAGTTCAGCAGTTGGTTGTCATGTTTACGCCTCACTCTGTCTCATTCGAATGGGCTGACTTTCCTTATGTCCCACACTCTTGTGCTATTTGTGTCATAGTCCCACACAGCCTTGTCTGATGGCTGCACAACGATTCTTAACCACCCTTCCTTAAACCTCCACAACTGCACTGATTTAATTTGTTGAAAGTCGTTTTCCTCTCTTGTATGTACAGTATTTGTGGCCTCTGAAGTGGTGATAACGCACTTCTCTGCTCCTCAGATTTGGTGGTGCCTCACCCCGACAAGAAGAGCGTCATCATGTATGTGACGTCACTCTTCCGCGTGCTTCCCCAAAGTGTCTCCATGGAAGCCATCAAGGAGGTGGAGACGTTGCCGCGGGCAACCCCAGCCAGCGTCGGCCGGGTGACGACAGAGGGGCATTACGAGATTCAGACCCAGCAGCGCTTCTCCCAGCAGGTTAGGGACACCAGCCCCATGGTTGCCATGGGACATTGCTCGGGCTCCTTTTTTGGAGAGTTCTTCAATCTTCAGACCCTCCTGTCCCTCTGAGCACAAGAGCTGTGCTTTCTAAATTTGAGGAAAGGCTCGTTAGTGTAGTTTACACTAATTGGGGCTCTCTTGTGTCGGAAATAGACAGTGAAGTGAAAAATGAGAAGAAAATAACCATCCTGTCAACTGTTTTACATGCACCACTTCTGCGGTCGTGGAGGCAGGGTCATATGAAAGTGGGCTTTAGAAAAAACTAATGATCCGTTGCCCAAGGCAGGGAGACTGAACTGTCCATCAGCAGTGCAGTACTCTTTAATCGCGACGCTTTAGGCCAATGATTATGTCAAATCTTTGGCTGCAGAAAGGGAAACGTTTTTTCAGATGAGTCAGTTGAAATCCTCAAATAGAGCCTTTCATAACACAAGTTTCAGGGAGCCGTGAGTGTAATTTAACATGCCACTCTCAGGCGAGTTACCATGGCGATCTCAATGGACATAATCTGGTAACGTTTCTATAATAGTTAAAAATCTGACTTTTTAGATTCATGTGACATTATTGCAACCAGCAGGAAGTTTTGTCCGCTGCACGGATGGAAGTTTAGCGGAACTCAAATTGATGAGTCATAATAGAGGCTGGAGGGTTGAATCGGAAACCTTTGGTCGACGCGTGCTGAGCTACTCTGGCACCGTGTGGCGTCTCCACATTACTGTCCTGCTTTTAAAGTTATGTTTAGTGCTGCGATGAAAGCAAGCGGCATGGTATATTTCCCATGAGCCTTTGCTGTGTGCGTCTGCTTTGTACTCTCAGACACTCCGCGGTGCAGTTTTTCATTGCTTTGTTAGGGAATCAGCTCTCCCAATAAATAATTGCACTACAACACGCGCACAGAAAATGAGCCGGTTGTTTGTACACTGGCTGTTTGCATTTTAATAACTGGATTTCTTACACAGTCTTATATGGTTGCATTAGTTTAGGGTATCAGCTCTCTTATCCTGCCAGCTAGGCAGTTTATCGAGACGAGTAAATGGACTTGTGCAATTCCCTGTTGGAGCTATCAGTGTGTTGTTGCCCCTGAGTCAAGCAGGAGGCGATGAAAGAAACACAAGCGGTGATCCGTGTTTTCAGAGAACCTCCAGCTTGTAAAATTAGTACTGTATAACAGCAACTGCAGCAGCAGATTTCATTAAAGGAACTCTACGCAGATTTGGATTTGAGAATAAATCTAAAGAGAAGGGGTCATGGAGGCATCGCAGCAGCTCTCGCACAGTATCTGAGCGAAAATACGATGTTAGCCAGCCAGCATGGAACAGTAATAGATTAGTGGAAAGTGTCATTTGTAAAGATAAATTAAATAAGCATTTTGATATTTCTTCATAGAGACGCCACAAACTGTGATCAGATTTTCTAAAGAAACCAGGCGGTGAGCAGATTAGCACATGTAGTTCAATGAAAAGGCATGATTAAAAAGAGAAGCCACTTCGTCAGGATGTAGAAGAACTTAGCACAGCGTGCCTGAATATACAATCACTGGTTTGGTGGAAATGTTTCTTTTTTTAGGAACTATCTTTAAATTATTATTATTTTTTTTTTTACATATATTATCTGCCTGTGTAAACAATGCAGCAGAAGAGAATTGATCCAGGCAAGCCTTGGATGACCCATGAATATTCATTAAAATGTATAAAATAGGTGAAAAGGATAAATAGTTTTCATTAAACTCTAAGCTTTAGGATAAAGATGTCAACTGAGTATGCATTTCAAATTAAACAGAGGTTAGATATTAATATCCTATCATGTGTCCTTATCTTGGATCAAATAAGTATCTAATTAAAGGCTTTCTGCCCAGTATGACACAGGTGTGAAACAGAGAAATCAGAAAACAGGAGATTAAGCTTGATCCATCCATTTAATGCATGTCTCATTTAATACATCTGAGTATCTCATCATCCTGATGATAGCCGGTTAAATCTGAGGCCAAATGTAGACAGAATTGTCCAAACCTGAAGTAAAATTAAATCCATCAGCACTGGCCTTTCATCAGCATTGACGTTTGGATGAGGTCGGTGTTAGGCTACAGCGCCAAATCGAAGCAGGATGGAGAGAGTTTCCTGGAGTAATGGCTTGTAATATTATTATCTTTCACATCAACCCCTCCCTGATTGGGACTGCTGGTCCTTTCCTTCAGGGAATCGCACAGACAGAGAGAGATGGACAGAAGAGGATAAAAAGTGTGAAAGAGGAGCGGGAAGGTGCAAAGATTTCTAAGCATGCACAGGACGAGATGGAGCAGGGAAATTCAGAGTACAGGAAACACGTTAGATGGCAATAAAAGGAAAGACAGAAGGAGGGAAAAATAGGTCCTGACAACAGCTATTATCTGTCTCCTCCCACCTCACCACCTCCTAGCAGCCACCACCTGAGACTCAAAGAGAAGTAGAGCACAAGGAAAGGAGAATTCCAATCCTAGAGAATCACTTTGGAGCTCATCCTCTTCCCAGACATCATCTCTAGTATCCTGTTGTGCCAAAACACCACCCGGTGGGTAAAAACAAACACCAAGTGTTGTTTGCCATGAACCGTTTGCCCCGGTTCTAGGTTGGCTCTTGCTGTGTTGGTTCAACTGCGAGAAACGCACCTAATCTGCCTCAAAAGAGTGAAGGAGGGAAGCGGTGAGGGCTAAACCAGGGGAGAAGAGCAGGTGAAGAGAAGTGAGACAAGGGATGGAGGTGAAAGAGGGTCAGGACACATCAAGCATTTGGGGCCGAAACGCTGACTTCACCTTTGCTCTGCAGCCTTATTGGAAACTGGGAATGGGCCTGAATGTGTTTTCTTCTTTTCCATCAGCTCCTGCTGCTGAACACGGTGGAATGAGTGGAGTTTGTGTGACGTCAAAAAAAGTGTAAACATCGTATACAGAAAGAACAGATCCTCAGCTACACGCTAAACAAACCCTTTATGTATTCCGTTGCAGTCAGTATATTAAATTTGGACAAATTTCCATCTCAGGCAATAGAATCATCTTTTTTGTTTGACACCCAACATTGTCATTTTCAATCTTACAGTATATAAGCAGTTGTACAATATGCTGCTGAATTGTTAGAAATAATACATTCATTTTCAACCCTTTTAAAAAATACTTTATGTGATAACAGCATAGCCGGCTCCTGTCGACATTTTAAATAGGCGCTGATGAGATTCATTAAAATCATTTTCAGGAGATGCTACCAGCGTCTGAAAATACTGTGGTTTAGGAATGACGCTGGTCTGGTATCTCGTCAAGATCATCTTCAGGCATTCTTGTTGTAAGCCCTTGATGAGATCCGTTTGCCAGTAATTGACAGGCCAGGCACAGCTTAGCTGAAGGTTTTACCGTCGGGCTGCTGGTTCTAAATCTACCTGAGCACGATGCAGGACGTGGATGCCAGACACCTCTCATTTTCCAGGAGATAAAACACTGCCTGCAGTAGAAAGTGTGTGAGGGAGGCTACTGCTGCTACTGCTGCTGCTGCTGCTGCTGCTGCTGCTACTATCTGCGGCAGAGCTGCAGGAACTGGAGCTGCTCAGCAACTTCATGTGCTGCCTCTGTTCTTCAAGCTGTATCTCCTCTGCTCTGCTCTGCTCTCCTCTCTTCTCCTCTCTTCTCTTCTCCTCTCTTCTCTGTCTGCATTAACTAGAACTGCTTTCCATCCAAGGATTTGATTCACTCAACCTCTGTTTACAAACAGTTTTTGCAATTTGAATAATTGTATGTGTGTTGGGAAGTGAGGCTGTTTTTAATTTTTAAACCGTTTTAATTTTCTCTGCTTTATACCTATATCATTCCATTAGGAACAGAAAGTCACATTCATGTAAATATTGTAGCATCATGGCTTATATTTTACATTACTTGGTAAAAAACCTTAAATATTTACAATACGCTATATTATTTGATGACAAAAAGTATTTTTTGAAAAGTCTTAGCGTCACTGCTAAATAAGTCTGAGTTCAGTTTTTGTCCACAGAATTCTCATGGAAATGTCCAAATGTTTGTATTATCTGAGGTGTAGAGTTCTTGCTGCACCCGAGCCAAAAAGGCCATTCCAAGATCTGCCAACGAAGGACCAGATTTTTCTTTTTGAGATCTAAAATCCAAATTGAAAATCAGTTTTATTTTTGAGACTCACTCTTTCTCACAGCCTCCCTCCCTTTATTGTCAGGACATTCACTTCATTATGTGATTTTTTTGTTTTGTTTTGGTTTTTTTAGATAAATGCTTCAGCAGTAAGATGGTCGGTGTTAAGATGGGAAACTGAAAATTTACCTTGACTGTTTTTGATATTTTTAGTGCTTTTCAAAAAGATCCACTGAAAATAAGCTTGACGTTTGGATGGAAAGAGAGCATTTGTGCAATCATTCACATGTCTCTTCTCTCCTCTTTTCTGCTTTCTTTTTTTGCCCCATCCTCACATCAACTTCTACCCCATCTCTTCTACACCTTCCACTGTTCTTGCACCACTCTAATTAATTTCCCGCTCCCTCATCCTTTGTGTATTCGTTCTTCTCCTCTGGCCTTTCTTTGCCGTCTCTTTATCTGTCCTATATCCTCTTCATCTCCTTCTCTCTCAGATCACTCTGAATGTGGCTCAGGGGCGAGTGCAAAGCCCCTCCCCACAGCCCCGCTATAAAAGCTATGCCTACACCCAGGCTGCATATGTCAAGTCGCCCGAGCAAAAGAGGAGGCGTTTTACTGATCAGGTCCGTGTCTCCCAGAGCTAACACCATCTAGCCAGACGTCCATCTGTCCATGGTTTTTTCCTGTCCCTTATGGTCCCTTGTTTGTATGTCTTGTAGGGTAAAAAAAATGTCCATCACATGAAGTCTTTTGTTTTTGTGTCCTACGATTTCTCTGTGAGAAGTGTTGTTTTCACAGCAAACACACCAAAAAGCTGAAAGAATTTTTTTTCCTGCTATCATCTGGCAAAGATCTTATGCCAGTAGAAGAGTAGAATTCGAGGACTTAAACTGTGTTGGACATTTTTTCTGAGGGTGAATGTTAATCATATTTAAATGTGTTTTGTTTTTTTCTGCTGATGGGATGAGTCAGAAATGAGACTAACTGCAGGTACGGTGAGGTCGTTGATACTGTGGTGGATTTGAGAGAAACTGAGAAATGTCAGGAACCCCAATCATGGAGCATCTGTAATGTGGACCCGGTGGCTTTAGGACCGGTTTTTGGAGCCGCATGCAGCTGCGGCGCTAATACTGATGGGATGCTGACTATTCAGCACATGAAGCAGTAACAGTTGGCCGAACTGGAGTTGACTGCAGGCAACGTTTCACTGATGCCCGGCAACTGAATGCGCTGCCTGTGGGGGAAACTTTCCGTTCTGTATTGACCTGGTGCCTTCCTTCCTCCTCTTTGGACTTGGTGTCATTCGCTTTGCTGCTTCTCCTCTCTATTTCCTTGTTTGTCGGTTATTGTAAACGGTGACTTTTAGAACCGACAAGTCCAGCCGCTAATGTAATTTAGCTTCAAAGCTCAAACAGGAGCTAAATTAGTTCCTCAAAAAAGTGCCGGTAACAACACCCTCGGGTCCAGCAATGCAACCGCAGCCACATGAGGAGCTATTCTTGGCAAATAGTTCCAAGCTTGTGTAAATATTAAGTGCATCCAAACATGGAAATGCAAGATGTTTTGGACGGAGTAGGGACCGCCGTCATGCCTGCGGTGCGCTGACGCCAGGTTTACATGACGTTATTTATGCTGTAATCCTAGGAGGCCAGGAAACGTGCTCTCAAGTCTGTAGTGAGATTTCGTTTTCTGCTTGGTGACAGGATGTACAAAGGATTAACCATCTGTGAATCCTTCATTGCAGCTTCACATATAAAGCTTGTAAACAATGACATTTGGAGCTTGTTTTAGCACCCAGTCCTCTGAATAATCTAATATTTAAGGTGCCTGCTGTATACGTTCAGTGAGCGTCTGTGTTGACATGTCAAAAAGCTGCAGGATTTCATAGCTAACTACAAAAAAACCCACCAATTTGCCAATTGTCATATTTTCTCACCAAACCTCAGCATGCAGCATCCAGCACACACTAAAGCTCTGAGACGCACGGCGCCTCCGTGTTTTATGACAAAATGCGCTTCATAGTTTGCTCTGGATGGATTGTTTTTCGAGGCTCTGCCAAATGGTGAATTTACAAGCAGGATGCTCAACTCAAGTCACAGAACGGAAAAGATAATAGGCTTCATTCGAACTTGCTCAATGTTCTCAGAGCTGCAGGACTGGTGGCAGAAGCCAAACAGGAACAGCATTGTCCTCTTTCTGCTTCCGTCAGACTTGCTTTGTTTGGAGGCTGTAAAGGTATTCAATTTTATATTTTGTTTACTTTGAAGCTGTGAACTCTGCCAGCGCGGGTTTAATTTATGAGTCGCGGCAGTCTGAGGAGGCTGACGACATTCATGAAAGAAAACGAGCCTGACGAGAGCAGCGCTGACGGGGACGGACGGTTCTCGGCACTGTGGAAGGACCTTGTATATCTTTTCAGGATCTTATTACTGGAGAGAATGTAGCAAGAGAAGCATGGCGCCGAGATAAATGGAGAGAAGTTGTTAGTGTCCAGATCAGTAACGGGCATATAAAGGGAGATATGGGGGGAGAGAGGAAGAGACAGAGAGAGAGAGAGAGAGAGAGAGGATAAGTTGTTAAGGCTGGAAAAAGGCCAGACTGGTTCGTCGGCGCTGCAGTGACTAACAATAGGCCTCTCTTCATCTCTCTCTATCTCCCTCATGCTTCCTCCCATCTCTCTTTCTTCCCAATTCTAACACCTTGTTTTCTCCTCCTGCTCCTTTTAACCTTTCTCCCCCTTTAACCATGACACTGTCTGTTCCTGGTCCCCTTCTCACATCCCTCTCCTCAATCACTCCAATTCTGCCCGTTATCTCCGATTCATCCCCTTCAGTTCCTCAGTCCTGGGCAGGAGGAGCTCCAGCGCGGTCTCAGTCCTCTGCCTCCAGGCTCCACCACTCTGGAGAGCTACCAGACTGCACTGGAGGAGGTATGGTGTTGACTGGGACAAACACTTTTAAAAAGCCTTTTGCCTCCGCACACCACAGCAGTCTTTGTATTCCCTCAGTTTAGACCTTTTTCACGAACGTTGTCGTAAAATGACTGTAGATATTTCTTCTTAAGTTACAAATATTTGTGATTTAAGGTATTGACATGGCTGCTGTCGGCTGAAGATGGGCTCCAGGCTCAGCCCCCCATCTCCAGCAACGTGGAAGAGGTGAAGGAGCAGTTCCACACGCATGAGGTGAGTCTGTTTTGTTGTCCGTTGCCCGTTTTTAGTTAATGCGTGGCTGAACAGAAGGGTCTCTTTCACATTTTATATACTCAGGTTAACAATACTGGAGCCCACCTTAAAAAGTAGTTTCTGCCCTGGTCAGGCAGCTACCATCACCATTATTCAATCAGGAAATTTACTGAAATGTACCATGATAAACTGACACATAAGTTACATCCTTATTTATTCTGCGTTGATGGAGCAGCAATAATGTGTGTCTCATCAACAAACAATTAAAGTAAACTTGTAATTTTTTTTCCAATACACATCCCAACAAACATGTTAGAATTATAACTGCCAAACTTCAGAATGGAGCACTACATCAGACAGAACCATCTACAGCACGCTGTAGAATAAAGCCCCAAACTGGTTCCCTTAAAGGGAGAATGTGAAACCTGAGGTCCAGGCTAAGGCTCAGGTAACCCATTTTAAATTGATATTTGGATTTTTAAGAGCTTATACGGTGCTGAGCAGCTGTTTCAAAGCTACCTTTAAAAGCTGTATCAACTCTTATGAATGTGGATTTACAGCAGTAGTCCACTTTAATGCTGTCTTGATAAAATTAACCCCAACCATTTTAACAGCTATAACACAGTTTGCTTTCAGAATAACGGAAAGTGCTAAGGTGATTGATGGAAATGGATTTTGAGGGCAGATTAAAGAGAGAAGTGAAGGTTTGGTGGTGTGAGTTGCTCCGCCTAAATTGGTGGTACGTTTGCTGCTTTCTGTCTTCAGGGCTACATGGTGGAGCTGACCACCCACCAGGGCAGCGTGGGCCGAGTCCTCCGGGCCGGTGCTGCCTTGCTGGCAGAGGGAAACCTCAGTGAGGAGGAGGACGCTGAAGTCAGGGAGCAGATGAACCTCCTGAACTCTCGATGGGAGCACCTGAGAGTGGCAAGCATGGAGAGGCAGAGCAGGTACTCCAGCACCACATGCTGGTGTCGACATCTCACAGGATGTAAATAACACTTTAATGTGCTCAAAAAAGCACAGACAAATACCACTAACTGATAGCAGATAGCTGATGTTACGTGCTTTTTGTTGTCTAAACCTTGACCAGCAACTTAAGTTTAATCTCTTTTACAATATAACTGAAGGACACCACCACCAATTTAATTACCTCTGCCGCTATCGCCTCCGATGATCCTGTGGATTCAAGCACAAGTTGTTTGGACATGTCCTTGCCAAAACATTTATGCAAACTGTTAAACATCAGAGTATACTGTACAGCATAATATACCGCGGCCTCATGAACAACAAATACCAGCCAGGTTTGCAGCGTTTTGTCTTTTGAGCCGTACTGAACTGTCTCTCGCTACCAGACTCCACGAGGTCCTCATGGACCTGCAGCACAAGCAGCTGCAGCAGCTCACGGACTGGTTGGATGTGACGGAGGCCCGGATCAAGAGGATGGGTGCTCAGCCGCTGGGGCCCGACCTGGAGGACGTCAAGCATCAAGTAGAAGAGCACAAGGTGGGCAGCAGCTGGCTCAGCCTCAGGCCTGTGGCTGCACATGTTTTCAAGCTAAAGGCGCCCTCACACTTGATCTGCATCCTTATTCACGGTCAATTCGGCAATTTAAAATGATTTTAGAAGATGATTTAGGAAAGTAATTTAAACATTTTTGATAATTGTTACCTGCTTTGTTCTGGGCCCTGGAAGAGTCATCAGTTTGACGTTTAGTGGTTTCCTATCAACTTATTAAAGTTTGAATTAAAGCAGGCTGGTTAAAAAAAAGACCAAGGCAGAGTTGATGCCAACATGAAGTCTATTCACAAACAAGGGCAAGAAGAACATATAGTGATAACTAACTGCCATCTTATTTTAAAGCTTATTTTATTTTGTGACCGTAACCTAACAATTTAATGCATTTTTATTCTTTTTTTTTTTTATCTTACAAAAGCGCTCCACTTATATCAATTTACCATAATTTACTTTGATAACAGCCATTAATTAAGGTGAAGTTGTAATGTTTGCACATCAGTCGTTGGACAATAGGAGCAAAGACATTTTAAACTTGGACCTTAGAAAAACTGTGTTCAAAGTCTAACAAAGCTCACAAGGTTATTGATTTGAAATATCAAAGATGTTAACAAATAAAGAGCAGGAATCAAGTGAAACTGCTTAAAATAACTTAACACTTTCTGGGAAGGGATGTGTGTCACTGACATGTGAAATGAAAGTGGGTGCACAGAGCTACAGAATCGTAAACACGATATCATTGATGTGTGCTGTAAAACATCAGATAAGTGTTAATCTACAATTATATCAAATTGGGAAGGCTATATAAACAAAGCTAACAGGATGCCCGAAAGGATCTCATCACTTAGGTTTGAATTAAATATAAAAAAGAAGGCACAAAAGGCGCAGGGTTAAAGACAGCTTTAGTGTCATTGTCATGCATGGCTGAGCCAGTGCCATTACTTGAAAAGCTCTTCTTAAAACTTTATTGTACAACAGAAAGCAACTTTCTGTTAAACCAAATATTCCCCAGAGAATACAGTGGGAACATAATTCTTTTCTTAACTCCTGTGGTTTTACAGGAAAAACAACTCTATAATGTACAATTCATATTGCTTCCAGCCATCCGCTGTCATTAAGTTGCCATCATTAAAGCTCGCTGTTGTGTGCTCCTGCTGTGCAGCTCCTGCAGGAGGATCTGGAGATGGAGCAGGTGAGGGTGAACTCCCTGACCCACATGGTGGTGGTGGTGGACGAGAGCAGCGGAGACAGTGCCACCGCGGCCTTGGAGAGCAAACTTCAGGCAAGGACCCACCCATACACACCGTTAATCTGGATCTAAATCTTCATCTTTTATCCACTGATGCCTCATTTCACTCCTTCCCACTGAGTGAATGGGCTGCATCCTCTGGGGAAATAGATTGAGCAAGAGATGGTTTTGTCTTCAAAGTTGTGCAGTAATTAGACTTCACCGGTGAGGCGTACACCTGCGTTGCTGCTTTCTGCTGCACTTGTTTACTCTATAGGTCATCAGCACATGTACCCCAGACAGTCCGCTCTCTATCTTTGTGCTGTAAATTCCAAACATAGTACTTAATGTCTGTGGCACAGACCTCGGCATACCTTGTTATTCCCCTACAGAGTGAAGAATAATGCTGGACTGTGTTGAAATCTCAGCTGCTGATTGAGTCACTTGAACTTATTTTATGACATGCCTTGAAGCAATGTCTCGCTTTTTTTCTTCACCAAGTAAGGATCTCATTCATACACAGGTGAAGTGTGGCTTTTACACCAGCCTGTAAATGCACCAAAATGCACCATGCAAACAAATTTGTGACCGCACTGAGTAAACAACAGAGAGTCTAACTGCCTGTCAACCACATTCATAAAAATATACTCAAATTTTATTTGTTACGCAAATATGAGAGCTGTGGTATGATGAATTCCTCTACAACCAGCAAAATAGCTCTAATTCCTGCACATCTGAAATAAAAGTGTGAGGGAGGTGCACTCCTGCAAGCGACCAGTAACGAAGAGCTTTGTGCAAATAGCTAAAAGTTATTCCGATGATATAAGAGCTCCCAGGAATGAACACCAAACCACGATTGTCCTCTGGAGGTTGGAAAATCCTGCTTGGTATCAAGGAAAGCATGGATCTAACCAGAACATGGAATCACAGGCGGTGCCTTTGATGTATGCTGCTTTTAATTATTCAGTACTGTGAAAATGTGGTTGACATGGTTCAGACATGGTACACACAGTGTCAGCACTGAGACGGCTTCCCTGTCTCCCTTTCATTTTCCTATAATGGTAATAAGCAGCAGTGCTTCATCCATCTTTGTTGGTGTCAGTGGACAGGTCTCTATGATCTATGATAATCTATGATCATTCACCATCACTGAGCTCAGGTGAAGACCTCTGCTTTAGTTTGTGAGTTCAGGTCAGTGGACGTCATAACCTGCTGTTGTACAGTTATTATCTAGAAAACACAGTATCACAGTGTCTGAAAACGCTGGGATAGTTTTGGTAGTTCTAAAGATGCAAACAAGCAGGAAATTAGACGAATTTAACGCAAGTAAAATTCCTCCGTGGGGAGAATAGTTTTTCGGAGGATGAAAGTGAGCTGCTTTGTATGGAAAGCCGATTAACTGAAAATGAGAATCTCTCCATCCAACCATAAGTCAGGAACTCCTTCCCAAGAAGGATCTTGAATATATAATTAGCATTTGCAAGGCAAAAATCAATGTCTATCTCACCCATTTAAGTCTGATACTATAGAAATAATAATAAATCTTCTTAAACATAATAATAATAGTAAATCTTTCTCGATTAGGAGAGTCATTTGATAAGTTACATAAAACCTTGACGAAAAAAGAGACAGGACAAATATAGAAAAGTCGCAGATGTTCGTCTTCCGGTGTATCCAGGTGAAATAAAATACTTTCATGCTGTTTGCAGGACCAGCTCAGTCCAGAGGTTGGAACACAAATCACACCTAAAACAACAGAAAATCTGTCAGTTGTCAAATGTTTTACTTCTAGCTCAAAATGATATCAGCGTTAATCCCCTAATAAATAATGTGTGAACGTGTGTGCAGGTGTTGGGGGACCGCTGGGCAGCCATTTGTCGCTGGACAGAAGAACGCTGGCTTCTACTTCAGGAGATTTTACTGAAATGGCAGCACTTTACTAATGAACAGGTACCGTAAATGTGTGTGTGTGTGTGTGTGTGTGTGTGTGTGTGTGTGTGTGTGTAGGGGTGTGTGAAAGCCCGAATTTAATGTCCATATAATGAAATTATACCCTCAGACTCCTGTGTAGTTTTAAATTTTGCAGATTTTAATATGCTTTTTAAACTGAAATAGGCTTCATATTCATGGGGGGTGGATTATGCCTGATTAACTGATTAGTCTTGATTAAATATTACAAACTTTTCTTTTAACCTTCAATTAAGTCCCCTTTTGAGCCTTTAAATCCAGGTAAATCAGTTATTTCCTGTTGTTCACAGACACAAAATAGTTGTTTTCAAGAGATTTTCGAGTCTCTGCACACATGTACGCACATCTATGTCTGTTAAAAACAATTGAAACGTTGGAAAAAGAAGCATTAAAGTCCCATTTGATCAAGCATGAGCTCTCTTTTACACCCACAAGCACAGATTCATCTGCAGTGTGTTTTATAATGAGGGCTCATTGGCTGTGATGGCTCCAAGACATCTATAAGAGCCCAATTAAATTTTATTAATTATTCAACACATCAGGAAATACATTGAATTTAATTCTCCCCTTTTCTCCTGGTAAATTCTTCTTTCGAGTATCGCCGCAGGCTCCCTGCTGCTGTTAACGCTCGTGCTGAGATCTCCAGCAGAGGAGAAGGTGCAGTCGCTGTGGATAGACCAGAGGAGGACACCACAGGCAGGGGACAGCGGTGCCTCCTTCCTCATAACTTTTTTCATTATCTCCACTGCTCTTCTCCCACCACAGTCTTTATTTGACTCCTGGCTGACACAGAAGGAGGAGCTGGTCCGCTCCATCAAGACCTCCAATCTAAAGGACCAATCAGAGATGGTGGCCTGCCTCCGCCGTCTCGCTGTGAGTGCAAAACACCTTATTTCTTTTATTTGTCCCCCAGATTTCACACAGAAAACTTTGTTGTTTTATAGCAAATGTTTCCACTTCCTACATCTGAAATTCATGGTTCACAAAATCAAATAGCTGATCAGTGGTTTGTCTTAAAGCATTTGACATGTCTGACCTATGATAACTAGCATAATTTATCTGAACTCTCTAACCTTTACCGTGATCAACACCTTATTTATGAGCCCAACAGCTTTCTGCCTTTGTTTTTTAAGAAAAGCACGTCGCATTGCTTATTTTTTGGAACGTTGACATTTATTCAGTTAAGGTCTGCTGTGTCTAGACCTCTGAAAGGTTTATAATTGCTGTTGCTCATTGCTCTTGTTATCGTGTTGATACTTGATGTCGTTCCAGACGGTAAAGGCAGACCTGGAGGCGAAGCGGCCTACCATGAACAAGCTGTGCTCCATGAGCCAGGACCTGTTGTCCAGTGTGAAGAACAAAGAAGTAGCCAGCAAACTGGAGGCAAGACTGGACAGCTTCGCCCAGCGGTGGGATCGACTCATCCAGAGTCTGGAGTGCAGCAGCTCCCAGGTACTCACCTCACCTGTGAGATTAGTTGTAACCATGACGATAGGCAAAGCTACATATGGCTAATTTATGTAGCAAAGACAACGGGGTCTGGGTTTTGTTTTTGTTTGTTTTGTCTGGGTCAAATCTGTGCAGCATGCAAACACCCTGAGGTCTCATTTGTGCTGCTATAAAAACTCTGCTGTGATGAAACTTGAGTCATGGAAGCCGCAACTCTGGCATAGAAATGACATGAAAGAACTGGCCGAATGAACGAGGCCACTGAGCGCCTCAGAGAGGTCTGTGTGCCACAGCCGTCGAGGCTATCGAGGACGGATTAAGGATTAAGGTTTGTCTGTGCAATCCTGCCACAACCAGTAAACTCACACTGATTAAGGCAAGTGTTTTCCGCCACATACAGTGCAATTATGTCTTTGTGATCACTCTTCCAAGTGTTTGATTGCTTTTCACTTCACCGTGCTAATATTTCCTGCTGTAAATACACAATCTAAAACAGTAACATCTGCCAATTTAAACACAAAATCTAAAACAGATTAGAGACAGATCACACCCTTTGGAGAGTTTCCCACAAGGATTTGAGAATACGTCAGGAATTGAAATTTAGAATTTACCACAAAGGTTCTTTTTTTCTTTGCTGAACTAATGTTCTGTTTCATGCTAATTGCAGGAGTCCTGACGGCTGTTTAAAATGACATGATGAATTTGTGTTTTGGCATGTTTGAGCACCTTAATGAAATTCAGGGCAATGGCCCTCAGTGGTGAAAAGTCTAAAATCATACTGTAAAAAGCCTCAAATGCTCTATTACTTACAGGAACAAAGTCTCCCATCCAGAGTTTCATTTATTTCCATTTGTGTCTACATAGAGAAAGTTACATCTAAATGCTTAATGTTTTATGCACATCTGGCCCCAAGAGAAGTCAAAGTTCTAAAAAAAGCAACACTTGAAATTATAAGAAAAAAACTTTTGGCTTCTCGTGCTTTAGGTTCATAATTAGGACTTGATCTTACACTCCCGTAAGTTTCAGCGCACGTTTTGCCAGAGAATGAATTTCGGCTGTGGCCAGTGAGCGAAGCCATCGTCAGTTGTGCACCTCACCTTCTTTAGGTGTTTCAGCCCTTTACCACTGTACATCCTCTGTTGAGTCGGGCCCATTGCTGGCCGATCAGACCTGGGTGTGTGTCGACAGGTTGGTTCCTCTAGTATATGTTTACATACTAGAGGAACCATGAACATGTACTTACCCCACATGTCCCTATCTGTAGGTACACCCTGTTATTGTTTGTATAGTGTGTTCACAGAGGGCCTCAGACTGGAAAAAATGCTGTATAAAGATATTATTTGAGGATGGATTAAATTCTCCATCTGGTTTATTACCCGCCTGATGCAAATGTAATCCCCAAAAAGCTTAGCTGTAGTGTTAAAACACAATTATACTCACTAATAAGACACAACAAAGTCTGTAAATGCTCTTGTATATAGCCATCGTCTTTCGCTCAGTTATCCCTCTATCCCACACTTCCTCTCTCACTTCTCTAACTTGTCACACTTGCTGATTGACCTCAGCAGGCAAACGGCGCCGCTACTTCAGCGCCACACACGACTCCATGACAGCTCGGCCATTACAGTTGTTCTCTGCTTAATAGTCCCTTCTCTGCTGAAGGAAAAAAAAAACCCACACAGACACAGAATTATGATTAAAACAACTGTCAACAGTATAATCATGTTTTCATATAACCAGTCAGATATCCTGATGCACAATGAACAAAAATACTGCCTCATTCTTTAATAGTAACAGTGTGTGGTCGAGGAAACTGATCTCTGACTCATGAGCTCACAACAGTGCTGTTGTGAGCTTGTGTATGTGCGTGCAGGCCATCAGACAGATGCCAGTGTGTGTTAAGTGGTGATTTGGGATCCATATAATTTCTGACAGACACTTCTAAACTGATGTAGCACCTGCTGCTGTGTACAGCTTGTCAAATTGTGTT
>BJFM01003165.1:119301-129450 GCA_016586285.1 Arothron firmamentum | reverse complement strand
TGTGTGTGTGTGTGTGTGTGTGTGTGTGTGTGTGTTCAAAGGTATGTTAAGGGTTGCATGTTGTCAAAGGCTCTACCACACCCTGTCCTTCATCACTGATTCCTCCTGCCCCCTTGTGGTATGCAGGTGTTGGTACACTACTCTGTTTTTCACACATTAACTGAGAATATTTTCAATTTTATTCATTTTTTTTTCATGTGTGTGTATGTGTGTTTAACAGAAAATCCATTCAGAGCTGAACAGCCATGATGTGACTCTGGGGGAAATGAGGAAGAAGAAGCAGGACAAAGAGCCTTCACAGAGAATCATGGGACAGATAGATCTTACCCAGGTGTGCATGCTCATTTGCACATGTGCCAGGGTTAATATAAAAAAGGAACATGTTACGTGCACATCATGCAAATTAACATGCTATCCATTAGAATATATTGACCTTTATTGTTAATATAGCTGCTATTTTAGGCTCATTAGACAGCCTGCTGCATTAATGTCAAGAGGTGAAATGCATTTGAGTATTTTAACTGGGCTGATTAATATATTTAAACTTAAACGTCCTTTTTAAAGAGCAGGGGAAATAAGAAGAATTCCCTTTTTTTTCTACAAAGCTAATTTCAAAAATGTTCTTCTGAGCCATCACTATTAAATCCCATTGTCTTGTCAGAGGATTTCAATAATTAATGAAAGTTGTTGTGCCAGCTGTGTGTAAGGTGCTCAGGGAAGGTGTGTGTGATCCTCTGCCAGCAACCTAATCTGAATAGGTGGATGGACTTTAGTCTGAAATCGCTTAATTATTTATCAGATAACTTTTTTTTGTTGGATGTTGTAGATTTTGGTTATTTTTAGATCCCCAATACCATTCTGCTGGTTTTTTTTTTAGAAAATGTTGGCAGATGTGTGGACAAAGTTCAGGCTCTTTCAGAAGCCGGCCAACTTTGATGCTCGGCTGACAGAGTGCGAGCGTAAGCTGAGTGGTGTCAAAGGTCAGGTGGGGATGCTGGAAATCGGCAGCGTGGAGCACGATGTGGTGCAGTCGCAGCTGGAGCAGTGCATGGTGGGTAACGGCATCCCACTGCCGGACAGGTTGGGGCATAATCAGACTGTTTCCACATTGAACACCTGCTGCTTCTTTGGTATCCAACAGAAACTGTACAAGGTGCTGAGTGAAGTGAAAGGAGAGGTGGAGACGGTGATAAAAACAGGCAGACAGGTCGTCCAGAGGCAGCAGACTGAGCAGCCCAAAGAGCTGGATGACAGGGTGACTGCCCTGAAACTGCTCTACAATCAGCTGGGCTCACAGGTGAACACGCACACACACACACACACACACACACACACACGCACACACACACGCACACACACACGCACACACACACACACACACACACACACAGAGTTCGATGAGGTTTAAACGTTGATGTTTTTCAACTGTGTGTAGGTAACTGAGAGCAAACTGGCGCTGGAGAAAATTCTGAAGTTGTCCCGAAAGTTGCGAAAGGAGTTGAACGGGCTGACGGAGTGGCTCGCCACCACTGACGCTGAGCTGACCAAGCGCTCCAGTGTGGACGGCATGCCCAGCGACCTAGAAGCTGAGTTGTCGTGGGCACAGGTATTAAGCACGTCGGCAAAGAGTGATCAGGAATTAGCCGCCTCTTTTTTTTCTCAGTCTCTTCTCCCCACTGTCAGTCCATCCATGATGAGACGGAGAGGCGTCAGCCGCAGCTGCAGGCCGTGGGGGACCTCGCTGAGGCCCTCAAGGCTCTGCTGCGGGGCCACGGGAGCCTGGTGGATGACAAAGTCAGCCTGCTGCGCTGTAACTGGATTGCTGTGACATCCAGAGCGGAGGAGTGGCTCAACCTGCTGCTGGTTGGTCACGGAATTAGAAAAGCATGATGCTATTTTGACTTAGCAGAGCTAAAAATACCAGTGTTTAAAAATGGCTCAGTACGCGTGTGAGTGCTGCTGTGTGGGGACATCATTGGCTTCTGTATCTCTCTTCTCTCTCTCCTGGCTCTGTCAGGACTACCAGCAGCAAATGCAGAAGCTGGATGGAGGGATTGAGGAAGTGAACGGGTGGATCGATGGAGCAGAGAAAAGGATGAATGAAATGGACAGACAGGGACCCAACGATGCTGTGCTCAAGGTCCTAATCTTTATCTTTATGCACATTATCTTTACTTTGCCATAATTAACTGTATATCACATTTCCATGATCTGTTTTCTGTCATAGTACATTTTAAATATAGTACAGTTAATTTATTTATTTAATGTAATACTTGCAGGATTGTTTTTTTCTGTTATAAATACAGTGGTGATTGGTTGAATGTTACATTTCTGTTGTATTGTTTGAGCTTCAGAAATTCTTAAAGCACATTTGCCTTTTTAACATCACTATAGGTTTTTCACAGAGTTTTGGAACCTTTTCCTTGTCTAGCCTGTCTAGTTGCTGTCACTGATTGTATGTGTGTGTGTGTGTGTGTGTGTGTGTGTGTGTGTGTGTGTGTGTGTGTGTGTGTGTGTGTGTGTGTGTGTGTGTGTGTGTGTGCGTTTGTGTCCTGCAGGTGTTGCGTGCCGAGCTGGAGTTGACGAGAGGGAAGATGGAGGAGGTGAGAGCTCTGGCCCAGGAGCTCATGTCAGCCAGGGGGGAGAACTGCCAGGCCAAGGTGCGACCCAAAGTGGAGCAGCTCAACCAGAGATATGACGCCATCGCACAACGCATCACCTGTGGACTGGTAGGAAAGACACCAGTGATCCTCTTCAAACATGCCGTCAGTTGCTGCTCTCTAACATTTAGTTGCTCCAGATTTACGGTAAATCCTTTTTGCAACGTACAGAACACAAACTATCCTCATAAATCTACTTCAAACTGCATCCAGACAGTCGTTAAAAACACACTGAAGCCTCTCTAAATTTACTCCACACTCCCCCTAAATTTACTTCAAAGTCTTCAGACTTTCTCGTTAAATGCACTTTTATCCCCCCACTTAGCAGACTTCTAACCCTCACACTAAATACTCCTCACGCCTCCTCATCTCCGATGAAATTTGCATCTTTGCCATAACCGCCGTGTACATGTGTGCACGTTCCAGACGACAGCCTCAGCCAAGGAGCTGGAGCAGTACCACAGTGAAGCCCAGATCTGGCTGGATCTGCTGGAGGAGGAGGTCAAACAGGGGGAAAATCTGAAGGAGGAGGACTTCCAGGAGAACAAGGTCTCCCACAAACACACTGGCCCAGAGGTACTGATGGCTGCTGCTGCTGCCTGCACGCATCTGAACAATGCCTGTGTGTAGGACTGCGAAGTAGGTGCGGTGAAGGAGTTACTGATGAAAGGAGAGAATCTACAGAAGAGAGTTCCAGATGAGGACAAGAGAGAGCAGCTCAGACTCAAACACAACCAGCTCAACAGCAAGTACAACACTGTGAAGGTAACACACACACACACACACACACACACACACACACACACACACACACACACACACACACAAACTCCCCTACTCAACTGCATCTGCAGATGCACATTATCTTTCTGAAAGCTCTCGTTTGTGTGTGTGTGTGTGGGTGTGTGTGTGTGTGTGTGTGTCTGTGTATGTGTGTGTGTGTGTGTGTGCGCGCCTGCGCACACGTATGCGCATGTAGGACCTGCGTATTCTGAGGAACAGGAAGGCATTGGCCATCGCTCCCCAGTGGTATCAGTACAGGAGGAAGTCACATGACCTACTGGCCTGGTTGGATGACATACAACGAAGCGTGAACCAACTGCCCGACCCGCCTGAGGGAGAGAGGGTGAAGGTAACGTTGCTTATAGAAAAAGAACCCAGCATTTTAATCAGTCCATCCTGAAAACGCATGAAGCTTGAACCTGTATGTCATCCTTTTCGTCCTTTTCTCATTCTCCACTATACAAAGCTTTCATCTTTTCCTCCTGTTTATTAATCCGTAATTCTCATTCTTGGTAGTGATCAGTATACCGGAGGATTTTTATTTCCATGGCAATGCCAGATCCCTTTTCCATTCAGTGTCCCACTATTACTGTGTGAATCCTCATTGTGTCCTTGTGTCACAGATTCATGTTTATGATGCCAAGTTGCAATCTTAGATTTTTTTAATGTATTATGTATAATGTATGTTTGCATTTGTCAACAGGAAATATCCATTAACAGTAGAATTCCTAAATTTTCCAATTTCTTTTTCTACTTAGATATGATTAACTCCTCAAGAATGAGAAAGAACATATATTTCTGTGTTAACCTTTCATGAAAATACCGAGATCCCAACTGTCAGCGGTCCACGATGGAGGAAACCCGGACTGTGCACTCCCTTTTGTTCACCGCCCGCTGACTCTGTGTGTCTTTCACTTGCAGATGATCACTATGACATTTCGCTAAGCGGACCTGTGACTCGCTCCCCTCAGAGTCGCCTGTCATTTCTGCAACTGAGATTCCTCACTGCCTGTCTGTCTGTTTGCTCATCAGTCTGTCTTTCTGTCTCTGCTTCTTTTCATACTCTGCACCTTCTCCTTTGTACCTAATATAAAAGCAGGAAATTGTACTCCTTCCCAGTCTGAATAAAGTCTCAAGGCAGCATGCCTTGCTTAAGCAGTGCTTAATACTTTCATACAGGTCATCAAATAGAAACACACACTGTGTATATTACTGAAAAACATATTTTATCCCTTTTGTTACTGTGTTGTGCCATTGTTTGAGAGTGTGTGGGTAAATGAATGTTTTATCATTTAATTCTGAATTGAATGGCAAATTGGGTGTGAATCTGTATTATTCAAGTACATCCACACGCCTCTCTGTGCTTACCCCCGATGTTTCTGAGCTGAGTCCACACGAGCGAATGACCTCTTGGTTGATTTTCGTCCAATAGGAAATTGGCTCAGAGTTCGACAAGAAGAAGGAGGAGCTTAAGGAGGTGCAGGGCTTAGCCAGTCAGCTCTCAGAGGCTGGAGCCGCCAATCTGGTGGAGCCCCGCCAACTCCAGCTCAACAAGCGCTGGGTTGAGGTGGAGGGCAAGTTCATACCCTTCAAAAGACAAAGTGTGAGTTTCTGTAGGCTCGACTTTTACATCTACTTTACTAACAGACAAAACTAATCCTTTAACATAAGACTGCTTTCTAAGCTCTCTACAGTTAAGAGAGTGTGTCTCTTAAATTGCGTCAAACCACTATTAGCATGAAATACTCCTATGATTATCAAGGCTTGATAAATCAGATAAGTGAGTTTAACGTGTAATTCTACCACAAGAGCAGTGGACTCTTCATTTACTGCAGACAGCCACCAGGGTTTGAAGATCGGGCAGGTTTGAAGAGGTCGCACGTGTCCGCCATGGTCAGCATACAGACAATCAGAAGTCTCATCACCAGACTATGTTTGACAATGAGAGGAGACATATTCTTTATGATTACTCACCAGCTGCAGGAATAAAAGGCTTTTGTTGAGCTACGGCCTGATGACATGCAGTCACTCCGTAGGAACATTTTCAGTTAGCAATTTAAATTTTGACTTTAAGGTGACTCAATTAGAATGAGACTCTTCCCTTCAAATTCAAGTTGCTTTTTTTGTGTTTATTTGCTTCATTTTCATGACCGTATGTGTACATGTGAATTCAGTGTTCACATGTGTGAATCTCACTGGTTGCTCGTCTGTCTGACTCTCACTGCATGCCCCATCACCTCGTCCACCAATCACATTGCACCCTTGCAGTTCCCCGACCTCCCAGTCACTGAAGATGTATGTATCTTGTCAACTAGTCACATGACTCAGTCAACATACATTTTACGTCACATGTTATCCACTGAATACACATCTGGAACTGGAAGAAGTGGAGTTAATATCGTTTTAATTTTGACTCAACATGCTAGGGCAGCTTTCAGGCCTCCTCGCTGCTCTCCTCGAAGCTGTTTGGGCTCTTGAGTACATTGCTCAAGAACCCTCAAGCAGTAATTGGTGCACTTCATCTTCCATGCAGCCCAAACCTGCTGTGTATTCTCTGTAATGACAGGTTGGTTCCAATGCAGATGAGCACGTGTTAACAGCTGTCTCTATGGACACTTGGAATGTCGATCAGAGACTTGGACACCACACTCAGGTGTTGTTTGTCTTCTTAGCACATCTGCAGACCCTTAAAATATGTGGTAAAGAGTCCTTTTTTAAAGAAACTAGTGAAAAAAAATCTAAAATAAACATGAATTTTATAATCAGAACAAGGTAAACAATATATAAGATTTTAGTTCCTAGACCCACATGACAGAGCTATACAGGTAGCTGACTAATTCAGAATACAGTTCATTATTTAGATGTCTAAAACGTACTTCAGGATTATGAAGCGTATAAAACAATGTTCTTATCCCTGTGTAAGGAATTGTGATTGATCTAATCTTTAATTTCTGTAATGACTCAAAAAGTCACTACAATCACATACAAAACAAAAAGAGGCAACATATTTTTATGAAAAACAGAATTACAAAACAAATGGCACCTCATCACACCTATTGTTTACTGCTAAGACCGAAATAGAGCCCTTACTCACTCTCATCGCCTTTCAGCCTGCGAGCAGCAGTGAATCATTGCAGCGAACGCTGCATCAGAGCGCTGCTGCGTAGTTCTACAGCGGTTTGGGTAAAAACAGTCCAGATGTGTGTTCAGTCAGGATGATGAGAGTGGACCAGGCAAGTTGTTTCTTTTCTTTACAAACCCATGAAAACATCACGCAAAATAAAAATTCACATCAACTCAGATTCAATTTTGAGCGTCTGGAAAGGAACTCCAACCTGAATGTGAGCTTTGCTTTGAGGATATTTTGTAAAAGACAAATCATTGTGACTTCAGTCCCCACTCTCAGCATCCAGATCTGGTTGATGAATCAGTAGGACGTGTTTATATGACATATACATACGCGATCCAAATGAGAACTTACACAGGAATGTGGATAAAAATGTGGTTTAGTTCCGTATGAGCCTGTCACACTGAGGCGTAGGACTGCACAAAGTCATCATTCAGCACTGACGTGGCCATAATGTTCCTTTAACTTCTTTAGATTACGTGTGCCCCTCGTATTTTAGTCCCAAATTTCATCTTTGTAAGATAAAGATGACAATAGGAGTAACAGCTCAGATGGTAAAATCTGAAGAAAATGCTAAATGAGATGTAAAATCCATAACTTTCATGTGATCAGGACAAAAGAAAAAAATGAATTATTATGCAGCACTTTGGTTACGTAATAACAATATGGGTCTATATTTACTACATCAACATCATTGATGTAAATAATGATTTAGCAGCTGAAATGTGTGCCTGTGCTGTATAATAATAGTGCTGTTAATACTGCACAAAAGTAATTCTAAAGTCAAATGGTATTTTCTTGGCCTCTGTGGAACTGTGTTGAGGATTGAAGTGAAACTTTATTGCTATTCAGTGCAATACTTATAAAGTGTATCTGCCAATATCTGTCTCTGTACATACAGATTTATTTTGTGACCAGGTTAGGGTGAGCTAAGCTAACTAGCTCCATGTTTTTTCCTCTCATGGGAGCCCAGTGTGACAGCGCTCTGGCTGCAGTAGGCATAGTGGTGATAATGAGCAGAGAAACTGGGATATTCAAATCTCCGGCCCTCTATTTCACTTTTTAACGCCTTTTTGTGTGACCAAGCGGGGTAGCCTTTACCAACTGAGGGTGTTTTATGGGATTTTTGGGGGTCGACATACGCAAGGAGTGGATGTCGGGAAAAGTTTTGTCTTGCATGAGTCTCTAAGCCTTATGGAAATGAACAGAACACCTTTTTAATGATTCAGTGCCAGCAAACGTCTGCGTTTTTGCTGCCAAAACAGTACGGAGACACCAGCTTGAGCTGTTTCATCCCCTCAAATGTAGCCGCTCCATTAGCTGCTTAGTGAATCAGCTTGTGCATTTTATCCCAGTCATGTTCCAAACCTTATTACTGTCACAGCAGGGAAACCTAAGGCCAGCAGCAATCATTAACTTCCTGTGCGGCTCATAATAATGCAATTTTTTTTTTTTTAGTTTGGGTTAATTAAAGTGTCATTTAATGTGAGAAACGTTTGCCCAGGTGATAGGAACATAACAATTAGAAGAGGTGACCTGAGGTGAGTGTTAATATGCCAGGATCTCTGCTCTGTAGTGCAGCAGGCAGCTTCATCTGCCACAACGCAGGGGAGGATTGTGTATCATGGTCAGAGGGGGAATGGAAAATTAATCCCAATTGCTCTTTAAAGAGTTGACTCATAATCAAAGGCAGAAGCTTGAGGATGATCCTGATACACAAGAGATTAATGATGTCTTTGAAGAGATCACATGCTATCTGGAAAATCCTTGAAAAATCTGTGCCTTCATTTATCTACATTAACAGTTCATTATCTGAATATGACCCACTTGAAATAAGTAATGAAGGCCTTTCATCACATTCCACACCACTCTGGAAAATCAGTTTACATCAGTTATTTAGTAGGCGAATCCCTAAAGGAAGAGTGAACAAATATGAGGAGTCAGTTATTTTTTTTCCTGTTCACCTTTATCTTGATGAAAGGCCAGGTGAAGTTTCCTTGTCTGCCAAGCATTTCTGCAGCTTCACAAGCAAACAACTGAATAAACCACAGAAGAATTGACAATTCTGTTCATTAAAAAAAACTCAAAATCCTCCTTTCTTTTTATCTCAGCTGAGTTTTTACAAGTGTTCGTGCGTTTGAAGGGATGCAAAAGGCATCAGTTCAGTCTCTTTTATATCTTGCTGCTTGTTCAGATTTAGATTTTTATCTTTTCTTGTGTTTGATCGAGAATATTGTGCTACTCTTGCTTTGAAGCTGACTTAAAAAACACTGACTAAAACAAGAGTCTCAATCTGGCTAAACTCTTTATTTTAAATGTTAGAAACATATTATTTTCTGGTTGATTCTTTCTGAACAAATTCATGATGTTTTTCTCCCGATGTGTGTTTGTGGACGTGTTGTTATTTCCCGTGTACATGCGCGTGTGTGTGTGCAGGAATACCTAACAGAGCTGCAGGCATTGCTGCATTCGGTGGCAGAGACGGACTTCAAGCTGAACTCTCCTGAATACTGGCCTGCAGCGTATTATAACCTACCTCAGCAAGAGCACTGCCTGAAGGTCAGCACAGCTTCACTCCCGCCTGCCTCTCTGCGAGACGCGGCTGTAAATTTCTCATATAGTCAGGAGGAAAAAATGAGCCAGAAATTAAATGAAATAAAATGATGCCTGTTGATGCATACTTGCACCATTAATCCTCTTACTATGACAAACAGGAGGTGAAGGAGAGCATTGACGCCTTGAAAGGTCCAGTAGGGAAAGCTTTGGCACGCAGAGAGGAGATGGTGTCTGGGGCTCGGCCTACGGAGGCCCAGAGGATCCAAGAGACTGCCAGCCTCCTCAGCACCAACTGGGACAAACTGAACAAACTCCACCAAGACAGACTCAAGTAAGGACAGAGATGATGGAGGCTTCAGTATTTCTATGCACCGTGATTTCATAAAACGTTGACTCACTGTGTGTATCCAACAAGGCGTTGGCAGGATTGCAACTGCAAGTGGCAGAAGTTTATTTCAGATCAGAAGGTGATGGAGGAGTGGCTGTCTGACGCAGAGAGCACTTTGAAACTGGGCGAGAGTGAGCCAGCAGCGCACAGGCAGCACCTCAGGGTAAGACATGCACGCACACACAGATACATGCACAAACACACACATGCACACACACACACACACACACACACACACACGCTTGATTTTAGGCTCTGCATGTGGATCTGTGGAGCTTATTACAGCAGCCCAAAGGGGACAAGCACACACACATACACACACACACAACCAACTTGTCATCTTAGGTTGGACATGTTTGAAAACAAGCATTCACATATTTCACATGCAGTTTTTATCCACTGTGATGTGCAAGCCCTGTGTTCTACACAATATTCAGTTCCTTGTTCATAATCCCCCCCCCCTTTTACTGTCTGGGGTTTATGTAACACTGAAATGTCAAAGTTGATGACATCAGACTGCAAAAGACCTAAAACTGGAAAGTATTGAGGCTGTATTGAGACTGACTCCATGTTTCACCCTCTTGCTGTGTGTGTGTGTGTGTGTGTGTGTGTGTGTGTGTGTGTGTGTGTGTGTG
>BJFM01003165.1:75905-119219 GCA_016586285.1 Arothron firmamentum | reverse complement strand
GTGTGTGTGTGTGTGTGTGTGTGTGTGTGTGTGTGTGTGTGTGTGTGTGTGGAATGATAATGCCACACTTAGTTTTTGATGATTTATTCCAGCTGATGTTTGAAGCACACAGTGTTGCCTGTAGAGTAAACAGCTGGCTGGTCATCTGCTTGTTTTTTCTACAAGGTGTTTATTTCAGTGTTGCCATGTTATATCACATCTTCAACATTCTCTGTTGGTGCTCTGGAGCGCGTCTAAGTTAGGCTAATGGCTGACTCACTGCGAGTGCCTCTTGTTGCTACAAAGCTTAAAATATCGGCTATTAGTTTAACTTTTTCTTTCACATCCTGTATTTTATCATGTTCAACGCTATTTTCCCCAAAGATGGTTTCTCTTCATTAAAAAGATGATGATGGGATGTTTCACATCAAATAGAGCCGAAGTGAATCACAGTGACACGTTTTGATGCCATCTACGCCAGATCACGTCAGCATGATTGGCCCCGTCACATGTCATTACTGTGACATGGAAGTGGTCCTTCCATGTGTAATGCTGCTTTGGTTGGAAATGAAGAAATTAAAAAAAAGATGGAAAAAGCTCAAGAAAGAGAGTTGGGACTTGCTCAAGGCCTCGTCAGCAGCATCAGCGGACAGAGGAGATGAAGGGTGATTGGTTCAGCCGGCCAGCTGAAATACACTGAGCAGCTTTCTGACAATCAGCCATGTGTGCGTGCATTCGTGCGTGCACGCGCGCGCGCCATCTGTTACCTCAGATCTGTCACCTGAACTCTTCACATTATTGCACTTCTGGAGACATCTTGGTTTTACAGGGCAGTAGCTTTAGCATTAAGCAGCCCGTTCATGTTTCTTTGAAATGTGGAGTCCTTTTCTTTTTCTGGCTCTTTCCGGCCATCACTCATCATGGGCCTGCTTGTTTGTCTCTGCGTCCAGGACCTGACAGAAGCCATCCCCATCCAGGAGGTGGTGATGTGCCGAGTGAACTCCACTGGAGAGGACATATGCAAGTTGAGCACACCAGATGATGCCTCTCGGCTTCAAACACAGCTCAAATTCCTCAACACTCATTGGGCTAATGTCTGTCAGCAGCTCAACGAGCGGAAGAGAAGGTGCGTGTCAACAGCTGCAGGTCAAGGTTTCTTTTTCCCAGTGTATTTTCTATTTGTTTTGTTGCTGTTGTTTGTTTTTGTCTATTTAGGACTACCAGGTGTTAGAAAACTCTAATTAATACATTGCAAGTCGCAGTGGCTGGTCGGTTTGAAAATGTAGTTCATTGGCTTAAGCACGAAATCCTGTGTTATCATGTAGCTAGTTGGATAAACAGATTGAAGATGATTGTGTGTGTCTGTTTTACTGATATGTTATTGTAACTATGGAGCAGAGCAGTGTTGAGATAAAGAATCGTGAAGAAAAAAGTCCACTGATGCAGGTTTTCTCTGCTTGAACTGAAACAGCTCAGTGCGCTAAAGATGGAGATTTTGCTCCACAAGGGCATTTTTGTCTTCAGGACGTGTCTGACTTTCCTTCCTTTGTTGTGTTGGTGCTGCCTTTCAAATGTGCAGGTCAGCGGAGGCGCGTACAGCAGCTGCAAGTCTCCAGGAGGACATGGGTTCGATGTTGGGCTGGCTGGATAAAGCAGACACTGTCCTGGCTGCTCCTCTTCATCCTGCAGAGCCACAGCACATCAGAAATACTCTGAGCAAAGTCCAGGTACCAATGTTGCTCCAGCCAGGAGCGTAAATGATCCACTGAGCACTCTGTGTGTGGGTGTGTGTTGAACAGTAATCTAATTTAGCTGCTTTCATATTGCAAATGAGTTTGTTGTTATTACCCTTTCAAAAAATCAACCAAAAAAAAACAATTTAACATGCTTTCACATGTGTGTGTGTGTGTGTGTGTGTGTGTGTGTGTGTGTGTGTGTGTGTGTGTGTGTGTGTGTGTGCGCCTGCGTGCATGTGTGCGTGCGTGTTACGTGTGTGTTTAAATAATTAGATTGAGAAAGCTTCTGTCCTACATTGAGCTGCTGCTGTGGGTTTTTATTAAATTCAGTCTGCGTAACTTGTGCACATGCCTGTGTCGGATGTGTGTGTCTTGTGTGTGCTAGGCACACATGGAGGAGCTTCCTTCCAAGAAGGCGACGATGGAGCATCTGAACTCCAGACACAGACAGATAACACTTCCTGCTGACAGACAGAAGGACATCAGGACCATTAACACTCGCTGGGCTCAGGTCAGCAGCTGCCACTGTGGAACATACATACATGAAGGTGTCCACACCTGGTAAAGCTCAGACATGTCTGCTTATGGTGCTCCAGATATCTGACAGATTTGTCACATAGAAAGTCTTGTTTTACGCTGATATACCGATGAGCTGTTCATTTATTAATCCTCTATGCAGATGACACTCTTCTATTTGCTAATTATACATGTTAATATTAACAAATATAAATCATAACAGTGATGTAGGAAAAAACCCAATAACTGGATAATATAATTGAAATGAAAATAAACAGTCTCCTCTTGATGTAAGTAAATTTTAGCTTATAGTCTGTGGAAATTGTAAACAAAGGAGAATTTAAATTGTAGGTCTCCAGAGCTCTGCCTGAACGTCAGCTGGAGATCGAGGGTCTGCTGAGGGATCTGGAGAACCTTCAGGGGCAGCTGAATGATCTTTCAGCCTGGACCACCAACACCAGAACCAAGCTAGAGCAAAGCCCAGAGGAGCCACCACCAAAGGCAGGATAAATCTTTCCCAAAAAAAGATTTTGCATTTGTCTTTTTTTTTTGCATTATTGAGGGCCATCTTGTTTAATTCTTACAGCTAATTGAGGAAGTGCAAGTCAAGGAGCCGATCGTTGAGTCTGTTTTAAATCGAGCTGACCAGCTGTACAAGGACAGTCCTCCCAACCAGCCAGACAAGGTGAGCAAATCAAACGCCCTGCTAAAAATAAAAAAATCAATTTTCATCACCGAATCTACTGCCACTAACACCGTCTCTTCTGGCTCAACACTAGTTAAGTGTTTTATCTTTTATCAGATTAAGGTATTAACATCATTAATATACTACTGGGGATGCTAGGCCCTCTCAATATCACTGGAACAGCACTGGAACACACCTGACTTGTTGTCATTCATGAAATTATAATTTAATTGAATCAGTTTCATCAGTTAATCAACAGTAACTTCTATTCTATCTGTATGTGCCGACAGATGAAATACATCAAGCTGAAGGAGGACTGGACGGTGATCTTACAGCTGCTGCACCAGCATAAGGAGAGGACGGCTGCTCTGCTTGTATCCAAAAAAGCCAGTAAGACTTTTTTGTTGTTGTTTTCCTATGTGAAAAATTATGTAGCAAACAGGTTTATCGGTATATTGTATGATAGGCTAGTTTCTTAAAAGATGAATCAAGTAAGCTGGAAAACTTTGTTGACATTTCATTTGCATCAATATTCAGTGTTGAAATATTGCTTTAGCCCGGTCTTTTAATTATAGCACATCGAACCTTTTTATCCAATATTGATCCGCGTAACTGACCAAGTTTAGTACTGGATATATAATTGTTCACGTGTGTGTGTGTGTGTGTGTGTGTGTGTGTGTGTGTGTGTGTGTGTGTGTGTGTGTGTGTGTTACAGCTGAGACTTTGACAGGAAGTTCCCTACCTGAGTCTGCTGCACTGGCTCAGTTTAACAAGTCCTGGGCCGAGCTGAGCGATTGGCTGGCCTTGCTGGACAACATGGTGCACAACAAGCGTGTGGTGGTGGCTGACCTGGATGACATCAACGATAACATTGGCAGGCTCAAGGTTTTCATCACTTTAAATTATATTTTAAGCAAAACGACCACTGAGGGACCTGAGGGCAGTGATGAAGGTTGGGTTAAGCATTGGTCCGCTGAAAGCTTGCCAAATGATTGTAAAAGCCAAGTGCTATAAGCGGGGAAATGTTTCCAATACATTGTTTTATAGTGGGCTAATGGTTTAAAGCAAGTCAATAAATTTACTTCCATTTATTTATTTATTTGTGTTTCTTCTTATTTGTCAGGTTTCTCTGCAGGAGCTGGAACAGCGGCGCCCCCTCCTGGAAAAACAGGTCACAGCTGCCCAGAATCTGAAAAACAAAACCAGCAACCAGGATACTCGCAATGCCATTACAGAACGCAGTATGTCTCCTGCTGCGCCGCACACGTTCACTGACCTCTCCTTGTGTGAAAAATTGTGTTTTCTCTTGAGAAACAATGCCATCTGTTCCCAATACTGCCGACTCTCAAGTCTATCCTCTTATATGTAGATACACAATTATCCACATGAAGTGGAACAACACTAGCGTATCAGAATATTAATGACTTATTTCACCCAGTGTAATGTATGCACAAAAGTTAGTTTTAATCTACTGAGAGTAAGCCTTGGTCTGGCAAAATGTGGATTTCCTGCATTCTATAGAGAATTGTGTTGTTGATAAGTAAGAAGTAGCTACTAGGGATCTTTTTTTGGTTTGACAAAAAACAAAATAATCCTCTGGCACAGACTCTGAACATTTCCTTTCATTGCTAAATAATCAGTCCCTCAAAGCAGCAGTCATTTCAAAGATTGGTCTGCAGATCTTCTATGTCTGTCTCCTAGAGACAAGTATTACATGTATCCATCAGATGCTCCCAACTTTTATTCTCAGATGACTCAGAGCACATTTTTATCATTAATGCACATCAAAGAGCAAAGGCTGCAGCGGAAGACTTTTTCTTGCACCTCGACTCACACTGAGGATGAATGTTGGTTTGAATGACGCTGGGTCTCATTCACAAGACTCCTTTACACTCATGCAGCCTGCTTCAGTGAAAATATGACACAGAATGTTCCAAAAGTTAAAGTGGCATCAAATTTACCAGGAACAAGATGAAGATGTTCTCAAAAGGTGTAAAACATGATGTTTTAAATGGACTGTGGGCTAGAAAGCTTAACACTCAAAATACCTTGCAAGCTAGACGGGGCAGGCTGCATGCTTTCAGAATGAATGAATTTGATTATAGTAAATATGTTTAAACCACTGTTTTTCTATCCTGTAGTTGACAGGCTTCAAACACACTGGGAGGACTCTCACACCAAACTCTTGGACAGGGTGAAACAGCTCCACAGCATGCAGCAGGACTCCATCGACTGGCTGGATGCCAGGAAAAGGGTGGATGTGCACATTAGTCGAGCCAGCGCTTGGTTGGAATCCTGGCCTGGGATCACCTACACTGTGGATGAGCTGAAGAAACAAAACGCTGAACTCAAGGTTGGTCTCCAATCACTGACTTCATGAATGCAGCAGATATTTGCAGGCTTAAACTGATAGTTCGGAAGCAGAAAGCCAACAACTGCACGCTGACTAACACGATTTCCTCCCCTTTCAGGTCTTTCTGAAAGAGCTACAGCAGTGGCAGGGTCCGGTGGATGAAACCAATGCCCTTGCTGACAAACTGCTGACCTTGTATGCCAATGACGACACACACAAGGTCACACAAGTCAACAACAACATGATGGCAACCTGGACACACATCAGCAGGCGGTAACGTTGCCTCACGATGGCCTCACCCTTTTGAGCCATTTGGCTCCTGAGCTTTTCATTTAGCCGTAATTGGAGTTATTGTCATGCAGATGATGATCTTGTATATTTGGGGGTCATAAAATTAAAGAGACTGTAATTCTGCTGCTTAAATTAGTTCAACCAAAGCTCATTTGCTTGTGCATGTAGATACGCGCTCTCACATTTACTGTAGTCTGAGTGGAATTTTGACTTTGCGAGGTTACTGCTGGAATTATGCCACATGTCACTCCAGGGTCTCAGACAGAGAGGCAGCTTTGGAGGCAGCACTGAAGCTCCTGCAGCAGTTCTCCCTCGACCTGGACAAGTTCCTCAACTGGCTGACCGAGGCAGAGACCACATGCAATGTCTTGATAGATGCCACCAACAAAGAGAGAATTCCAGAGCAGCCAGCAGCCAAGAACCTGCTGGTGCAGTGGAAGGTAGGACCCTCTCACCCTCCACATGGCTCCCCTTACCCAGTATGCAGCTGGATTTATTGCGTAATAGATTTTCCTCTTAGAGATTGGTTTATTTTGATGAATAACTCAAAATAGAGATATTTGGAAGGCCAGCAAAAACTATTCATATTTTGTACCATTGCCGTTATTATGGAGATAATAAAAAGAATCCGGTCAACCAAACAGGGAGGAGTTTTTTCTCTGTGTGCAGTGGAAATGGTTTTCTACAGAGAACAATATGTTGGTTTAGATGCATTTAGGCAAGGTGCAGAAAATCAGTAAAAACTAAAGAAATAATTATTTGTTCTGTCATCCATTAACGTCATGTTTTATAACTTAGAATGCATGAGTGACAGTATTTTAATGATGTCAACCAGGTTTTGGTCATGTGTTGTGGATCAACACATTCATTTGAAAGATGAAGCTGCAGGAAAAGCTTAAAGTAGCATCACCAAAAAAGACACCCGTCCTCCCCAATCACTCAAAATGACTGTAGGACATATGAACTGTGACTGATAATGATTGGAACATTGTCTCACATTTCACCCAAAGTTTAGGACACTGCTCATCTTCCTCAGAGCTGGTATGACAGGAATGCTGACATGGCAACATGGTGTGATTTCATAGGCCACTTGATGGCTGCCAGGCAGCCTAATGCAAATCACTCCCACTGCATGGTGGGTGTTGAAGGGAAGGCTCTGTTCAGCAAGAGAACATATTTTGACCCTCGGCCTTCACCCTGCACCCACACACACACACATACAACACACAGTAAATGCTGTAAAGCATAGACACACACACAAACGGACGTTTGGAAAAAGAATGTTCAGTTAGGCATTGCTAATTCATGCACTTCCTTTTCACACACAGCTTCCAGTACAACAGCAGCACTGTGTGCAAAGCTGTGATAACTCCTGTGTTAAATTATAATGGCAGACAGCAATGCACCAGAGCATCTAAAGAGCAGAGATACACAGGCTACAGTGCACCGCTGTATGTAGATAAGGTTTAATTGGAAAACGAGCACACTAATCATTTTATTCATCCTTTCAAGTTCTTTAAGTCTTCCTCCCCCTCTTGCCCTCAGTCTGACTCACACTTTCTCTGTAGTCTAACTCTTCCTTCATCTCCATGACTTTCCCTCCCTTTTTCATCTCCAAATCTTTGTCCACACACACACACTCAGACCGGGATCACTCTCATGCAGTCCTAAATGGAGTTAATCATCAGGCAGCAGACGGAACAGGGTGCTACTTTCACGTGTCTAGTTCTTGGGAATATTGAGTAAAGTTTTCAGGATGCTTCGCCGGAAGGTCTACCATGTTCAGGTTAGGAAAGAAACTGGAGATTATGCTGCTTGTTTATGAAAAAATGGATAGTGGCAAAGAAAAATGTTTTGATTCAAAATGCTGTTTTTCTGTTGAAAACAATTATGAAATCAACTATTTCTGTACAGTAAAATAGCCGTGCGAGTGCGCGTGTGTGTGTGTGTGTTTGTGTGTGTGTGTATGTTATGTTTTGATCCTTCTTCTACTTTAACAACAAACTTTTCTCACTCTGGACGCGAGTAAAAAATCAAAATTAAGCTGATTCCAGAGTTTTTATGGAATTCAGTGTCCGACAAAAGACAATAAAAGCAAAGACTTGTTGATTAATCAGGCATCCATAAATACTGAGGCCACCTTTTGGAAATGAAGGCATCAAAGTTCATCTGAAGGTGCAGCACCAACTCAGTGTTCAGAGGCATCTTTTTCGATCACAGGAGAAACTGCAGGAAATGTTCCTGAAGAATATATTATCATTTAATACCAGACTCGGCTTTCGCTGTCTTCACTGCTTCTATTTGTTCCATTTCTCTTGGTGTCCCATTCTGTGGTGCAATGACCCACTTTTCCCTCAGGGAGCATTAAAATTTCATGTTTTCTAATTTGTCTTTAAACCTTCAGCGAGTGCAGTATCTGATTAAAGGATGTTTCTTCTTTAGGGGCCTTTTTTTTCATATTGGTGGATTTTCAAGTATGGTTTGATTTTATATATTTTTTAATGCAGTTTTATACAACAGGCTATCATTGTGAGGTGGGATGGTAATAAAGATACAAGTCAGTGAGGGCTCTTCATACAGGATCTTTAGAAAACATACATCAATTTTACATCAGAATGCATTGTCGGAGTAGGAAAAGTAAACAGCAATCCAAAAGATTTGAAGTTGTGCATCAAATATATCACAGCATTTTAAAGTGATGATGTGTCATTAGCACTGTGTGTTTTAGTTCCTGGAGCTGTGGCATTTTAGGAAAACTTGGCAGGTTGTCACTTTCTACAGCGGTAATGTGTTCTGTAAAGGTCTTCACATTAAATTATTCAGCATTTCATTTGCATTCACCAATGATTGACATTAGATTCCTTGCTTCCTGTTTGCTGAACCTTTGGTATTTTCCACGCTCGTACCCAAAAGGAGCTGTTCAGATTCACATTTTTTTCCTTTGTGCACGTGGCTCCTCTCAGAGTATTTTCAGTAATGGATTAGACGGATGGACCCAACACTGTCAGAGTTACCAGCTTCCTCTGCGATGAATAGTGCAGCGTGACATTTCAGCGCAACAAAAGGTTCCATCCACTGTGCATTAAGACTTGTGTTGCCGCTCAGTCCTGGTGATTGCAGCTTTTGGGAAGTAAATCACGCTCTCAAATCCTGATCCCATTACGGCACACTCAAGCAGTGAGAAAAGTGAATTCCTAAAAGATGGCTGCCGCTATTACCAGGAAAATGAAATGCATGCGCGCCTGTGTGTGTGTGTGTGTCCTCATTACCTACAGGACCTTCAGGCGGAGATTGACAGCCACACAGAGCTCTACCACTCTCTGGATGAGAATGGGCAGAGAATTGTAACCTCGCTGGGGGACGCGGAGGACGCCGCACTGCTCCGGAGACGGCTGGACAACATGAGCCAGCGCTGGAACGACCTGCGCAGCAAGACTCTCAGCATGAGGTGAGGGCAAGCTGGGCTTCTCTGCCGCTGGGGGGGAAGAAATGCAAATGCTGCTATCTTATTGAAACCCACGTTCGTTTTCAAGGGCCCACCTGGAGTCAGAGATGGCACCGTGGAAGAGGCTCCACATGTCATTACAAGAGCTCTTGAACTGGCTTCGGCTCAGAAATCAGCAGCTGGAGAAAGAACCCCCAGTAGGTGGAGATGTCCCTGCAGTCCAGGCACAGCTGGATACACACAGGGTAAGCAGATACATTCTCCTTTTCCTGGGCCTTATTTTGTATCTTTTTTAAGAAAGATGCAACATTTGACAAGCTAATAGAATCAGCACTTTAGTTTAGCTCAAATAAAATACACAAGAGGAAGCTGGTTAAGACAACTAGTACCATTAAAGGTTATTAACACATTAATAAAATTAATGTTAAAGGTGTTGTTTATCACAGAAGTTTTCTCCTGAGAGTCAGTGTTCCTGTAAAGCTTCAGCTCAATGCTAGTTCACTGAACAAGCAGTATATTCAGCCTGTTTAATACCTTCATAATAAAAGATATGCAGGTCTCATTGCAGCCATCTACGGTTGGCGCAGACTTGGTGTCTCTCTGATTGACATTATGTAAATCAGCCCGTGGATGAATTCAAATATTCATAGAGTTTTAATAGAAAAGCTTTTTTGTTCAATTTTATGCCATATGTGTGAGATGATGGGTTCTGCTGATTTGGTCATGCCACTTGTTAATCTGCAGTAATTCTGGATGGTGTTGAGTTTTTGCATATTGCATTTGAAAAGCCTTTCAATCAAAGAATTCCACACTGGGTGTGTGACAGTCCTAGAATCAAGGCCAGCACGAATCTCAGTTTTCTGCATCTGTATATAAGCAATATCATAGAATAATTCCCTTCAAATTGTCTCATCTCATAAACCCTTTTCCACAGAACAATCAGACAGTGACAGCGTTCACTAAATAGAGGAGGAAAAACAGTGCTTATAAAAAATAAATCTAAATGAAGAGAGTCCACTTGGAAACCTGGATATAGTTGTTGACTTAAGGGGAAAATAGTAGATAATTTATTCTGATATTAATATAAAGGCTAACACCTTTATGACACCTTTAGACACATTCATAAATGTGTTGTCAAAGAAGTCCACTGGCTGCCATAGCAACCATAAGATTATCGTCAACCCCAGTGACTTGTTACAACTGAAGGCAAGACAGGACAGTAGTTGTTATTATGGTGTATTTTTCCATGTGTAATTTACACAAATATTATGCCGTTGACAATCAATGCCTGTAAGGAAGCTGATTCCAGTTCTACAGAACTAGCAGCAGTCAGAGATTGTAGACATCCACCGTGATTCTTCTTTCTTCGGTCATTAGTGACGTCCATCCTAATATTTGTGCGTTTCTTCTCAGTTGTTTGATGCTCACATTCCGTGCTGCTCTTATTAGTCCGTGTGTGTGTGTGTGTAGAACACCAATGAGTTGGGAAGACTGCGCTGTACACAAAAATTCTGTATCCAACTTTAAGGAGCTGGAGCACACCTCTGCTGTTTGCCAACTGCTATTATACGTTGTAGTAAATACAAAGATAAAATAAAATTCTCCATCCATATCTGAATTAACTCTCAAATTGAATTTTCCTTGGTAAAGACAAACATCAGTAGCTTTAGCCAGAATGTATTTTGATCTGTATTAGCTTTGATGCACACTAACGCTGACTGTGCAGTCTATTAAAAACATAAAAGGTTCATTTATCAACCTTTAACTCTTATTTTTATGTTAACTATGTTACTGATATAAAACATAAAGTGGTATGCTACCTGTATCAGTTGTAACAAGAAATAACATGACAATATGTTAAGACTTTAGACATTAAAGAAAGAATTCTTTCTTGAAAACAAAGCAATTTAACTACAGACGAGAGAAAAGTATTGTACCGTATTTTTATCAGTGTTGTTGACTGAACAAAATGGCACCGTAGCAAAGTAGTTATTAACCGGACAGTAGTAATTATGGAAATCTTGTGTTTGTGAATGTGTGTTGCCACAGGGCTTCAGAAGAGACTTAAGAGCTAAAGAGCCGGTTGTGACCAAGGCTCTGGATGATGTGGGAATGTTTCTGTCTGAGCTGCCCAGAGACACACCATCACCTGAGCAGAGAGGTAACATTTGTGTCCAGAATCATCCATTTCAAGATATCCCCACACTCAAGGTTCAGATTAGCCCCTTGCAGCATCTACAAGGGAACGTTTTTAATGGTGCTTTTAAATCCATGTGGGTCTACCTGGAAATAGCAGAAATGGCTCCTTAACGTTTGACATTTTGATTCGTAGCAGCAGAGTTTGAATCCTACATAGAAGAAAATATTCAGGTCATTTAACAGACCTGCCTCCTGGACAGACATCGCTGAGTCACACATTGAACTCTGGACCATGGTAACAGCTTAGTAACAACCACATACAGAAAGCTAGCGCGCGCACACACACACACACACACACACACACACACACACACACACACACACACACACACACACAGCACCTCCTGCACTATGGCAGCTACCCAGTTATTAGGCTCAGAGAAGACAAGTGAACTTTAACTTCGCTCCACCAAACTCATTCAGCTGCCAACTCTGAAGAGCGGCTCAACGTTCCAACTCTGACTGTGCAGCTTTATCTCTGAAATCAGACATTTAATGGGCAGCAGATGTGTAAAAACAGACAATATGACTTCTTCACCTCAGAATAAGTTAAATCTCCTGAACAAGGAAAATTGAGAACACTTGTTTTTATTAACTGTTCATCTATATTAAATGGTTATTTTTTTAATTGAATATGATTCTTTTTTTTGTTTTTTAGCCCTTTTGTCTTAAATAATGGATTCTGTCATAATATAATAATGGACTCTGATACTTTTCAAGTAATTACAAGTTGTAGAGGAGGAGATGGTCCAAATTTTGGATTCTGCCATGGAAACTTCATTTCACTGGTTGCTCTTCCCACAACTGGTAGACATCAGCCCGGAGGAGCGTGCTCAGAATGTGGGCCGAGTCATTCGCAAAGAGGCAGATGACGTGATAATGAAGTGGGACCGACTGAACATGGACTCAGTTGAGTGGCAGAAGAGGTTAGAGCTGGCCCTGGATCGGCTGATGGAGCTTCAGGAGGCGGAGGACCTGCTCGATGGGCAGCTGAGACAGGCTGAAATGGTGAAGGAGGCTTGGGAACCTGTTGGCGACCTGCTGATCGAATCACTGCCAGAGAACATTGACAAAGTCAAGGTGAGACTGACAAAATGACTAGTTGGCTCGGTTTAGCTTTGCATAACCACTGGAAGGAGGTTGATATAGTTGGCATCTAGCACACACACACACACACACACACACACACACACTAGCATCAATCATCTATCTATTATTCTATTATTTCTTGTGCCCTCCATGGGGTCGTGTCACGAGCATCAGTGCTGAGTAATTTGGAGCCATGGTTAAGCTATCCAGCTGCTAAACATGCTCTAGCTTTTATGGTTGGGGTCATAAACTGTCTGGCAAATAACAAATGTGCATATAATCAAAATAATGTGTTATTAATTAGAATTATTAAACATACTCAGAGTATTTAAGCATATACAGTGGGTAGGTGATAAATGTAAACCCCTTTAAACCCAGTTAGACCATACTGGCTTCATCTCATGTTACATTTATCCTGCTTATTGTAAGCCTTCAGTGTTTTTCATACATCAGCAAGCATTAAACAAGCAGAAAAAGGGGGGCTGGATGTGACGGATGCATCTGTTTTTCAATGTTAGAACACTGCAGGTGAGAAACGCGACTGAACCAAACTAACAACCTGTCTGCGAATCCCATCTGTCCTCTCTGGAAACACTCAAGCAGAACCACCGTGTGTGTGTGTGTGTGTGTGTGTGTGTGTGTGTGTGTGTGTGTGTGTGTGTGTGTGTGTGTGTGTGTGTGTGTGTGTGTGTGTGTGTGTGTGTGTGTGTGTAATGCAGGAGTTCCAGGAAGAGATTGCTCCGATTAAGGATGATGTAACACATATGAATCAGTTGGCGTCGACCTTCGGTCCACACGACATCCAGCTGTCGCCGGCCAACCTGGAACGCATCGATGATCTCAACGCACGGTGGAGGCTGCTCCAGGTACACACAGTCATTACAGACGGAAATCTTCTGCGTTTGATCATTGAGTCTGAGTTGTTTCAATATAAAATATTAATGGTGGCCTTAGAAGCACATCCGAATTAATGGAGACGTTTGTGTTGTTACCACACAAGCAAGAACCAGCTTTCCAGGTTAACAAGCAGCCGCTCATGCAGCACGTGTTGGTGATCAGAGGCAGCACGGGTGCACCTCCGTCAGTCTCCGTAACCCCAGCCACCGCCATGCTGGAAGTCAGACAGTGATTCTCGTGGTCAGAGACAGATAGAGGCAATCGGATGCAAGTGATGGCCGGGACCCCTGAGCCGAGATGGACGCCGCTGTGACAGCAGCAGACGGCTGCGCTCTCTGAAGTTAGCACCTGACCAGATGCTTGTGCGCCCAGGCTTACACACATGCACACACCTGCCTTCGAGTTACAGCGAATTTGACAGTATGAGCAACAGTGAGTGCAGAAAGAAAAGTGCAGAAAGAAAGAAAGAAAGAAAGAAAGATTTCACTTTCGAGAAGAACGATGTAACAAAGAGATCCAAACATGCGCTCCAAATACTTATATTGTAATCTGATTACATTCATTGATATTGTACAATTGTAATATACAAAATATGTATGTATATATTTTTTTTATTAGCTCCATGTATGAAGGTTTAAGCTATTAGACTGAGATGTTTTTTTTTTATGATTGAGGGTGAAAAGACCTCAGGAGATCTTTTTAAATGTGATAAGTGCGGACGGCTAGACTGTCAGTACCTGCGATACGGTCTTATTTCCTCAGCATAAGTGTTCTGCTAGTGCTGGAGCTGATATAAGATGAAGAATAAAAAATGTAGTGTTTGTCATTTGGACAGAAAGGACTATTTACCTGCCAGTTTCTGAGAAGCCCATTTATAAAGCAGGTGGTTCACTGGGAGCAGAATGTTTGCCCAGGAATGCTGGCATCACTCTAAAATGCAGGGTGGTGGATAGAAATCTGTGTGTGTGTGTGTGTGTGTGTGTGTGTGTGCAGGCGCTGCCTGCTAATGTGAGTGTGCCCAGAGCCTGTTTCTGCTTTGATGTTTCTGCTTTCACTAATGTGCTTTAAATTTTAGTTGAGTGCGTCTGTGTGTGAGCGAGGCTGTGTGTGGCGCATGCACATTCAGGTCACTGCAGTTAGTCTAGTGTTTTGTTGTGCCTAAAAGGTCGAAGATGATTGGCCGGGGCAGGCGCACGCTGCTCTCGGTAATTGCGACAAATTCTTTCTCAACAGTCTCGCTCCTTGTGTTTGTACAATTGTGATTAGGTTACTGTGGAAACGGGAAAACGCAGCTCAGGCCGAAATGGACTGGGTGATGTAAACTCCAAGGTAATTTCATCATTTGGTTTCCTGTCACATGGGACGCCTCCACAACAAGGACAGATCATCACTTATCACTCTTCGTCTCTTCTTCATGTCATACCATTTCAGCACACGCTCCCTCTGTAATCAGTTATCAGCGGCCTTCTCAGTTAGCGGATGAAAGGCAGGATTGTTAATCAGCCAGTCCGTCTGCTCAGACTGCATGATAACCTCTCTCAGTCCCTCAGCTTCAGTGCTTCCCTCAGAGAAAGTTCAGACTCCTTTAAACTTCCAGCGATGGAAGCAGAAAAATTCATCGCTAATCTGTCTGCCAACGCTCTTCTGAGCCAACTGGAGCTGCATGCGTTGCCTGGGAACTTCAGATCATTGAACATTGTGTCAGGACAGATCCGTGGTGATGAACATGCAGCATCTCCCCCTGGAATGCTCGGCGTGGAGCTAGCTGGCAAGCGTTAATACCAAGGTTTTATGCAAATGATACACTGGATTAAGCAGCAAGTTTGAAAATGTTTCCTAAATATTGCTGTAAAGTTTTCATGGTTTACCTGCAGGATGTTCTCAGTAAGCCTGTGAGCACACTGAGCTTAATGAATATACTACTTATAGATTACAGGGGGTCTTGTTTACGTTCCTCCTCTGTTTCTCTCACTCGTGAACTCGAGAGCCGTGCGAGACCCCAAACGAGCCATTGAGAACAATTAGGATCAGTATTCAGGCATCCAATAATTGGGAGCATCTTTACAAGACTGAAAAAGTAATGTTTTTTTTTCTTTTCATACTCTTTTGTGAATAACTTAAATCATCTACATTAGTAAAGTGGCCGTGGCTCTAATGTTTAATGTTAATTAAACATTCGATTAATGTTAATCTTTGTCAGCTATGTGCACAAATTATGGATTTCTGTCAAACAAACAGTTTTTTATTGTTATTTGGAATTTTGCTGACACCCCAAGAGAATCTTCTGCCTGAAACAGCTTGAGTGGTCGATGCATTTTACGAGCAGTCTTCAGCAGATTTGGACCTTTGGTGTCCTCTTTCACCCTTGCTGTGTTTACAGGCCGATGTGGTTTGACTGGGATCGGTGACAAACCTTCAGATGGGTGTGTTGGTGAGCAGAAGTCAGTGTGCGGCTGATGGACTTATCCTCACCTTCTGTGTGTACCTACAGAGGCGTGCGCATTTGGCCCAATTACCTCAGCTCAGTCTGGGTAGACAGCTCATTCAGAGCTGAAGGAGACTCACAGGAGACTGCATCCTCTCTAATTCCTCCACTACAAATTCAATTATCCTGCCCGTGCTTTTCTTTGTCTCTCCTTCACTCCCCCCCTCCCTCTGTCCGTTCCTCTTCCTCACTGCTTTGAGTTCACAAGTATAGCAAAGATATTCATGGTGGCGTTCTCAATGTCCCCCGTCAGACCCTCAGTGCGTTAAAAAGATATTCATTACTTGAATCTTTAGACCTTCATGTCATTCTTTTCATACTTTCTGACAATAGCCTCTTTTTGTTTGATAAAACTATTAATATCATCTATAGAATGTGTTTTATAAGTGTATCAGAGTCTAAATGTTGTTTCCCTTTTAAAGTTCATCAAACTACTTCTTATATTGTCACCAACATGTCAGCAGACAGTTTGCAGTTTGATTTTTATTTTTTTTTTAGACATAAAGAGAATTGAAGGCAAATCCAACGCAGCTGAGTCCATATGACAGAATGGTACCATGTCACATCAACAGTCTGATTGTGGTTTTACTTTTCTCTGGCAGATCTCCATCACTGAGCATCTCAAACAGCTGACGGATGCTCACAGGGATTTTGGCCTTCGTCATGGTGAGTATAATCAGAATGTTATTATATAAAAATTAATATTATATGATGACATTATTCAAATGTTTGTTTATAGCACAAATGTTATCATTTTAAGTTTTCATTTTAGATTTTAAAACTAGTATTAATAACCCTATTAATGTCTTTCATAATCTATGCCTATTTAGTGATTTTTACTATTTTTTACTCATTTTTTTCTTAAATGTTCAGGATTAACCACAGCCCCACTCTGTCTGTGTACCAACATGTGATAGAGTGACAATAAAGAATCATTGAATCCTTAATAATACACACTTGTACTGCACACACTCCAAGCTGCAGCCACCAGGTGCTTGAGGGTGTGTGTGTGTGTGTGTGTGTGTGTGTGTGTGTGTGTGTGTGTGTGTGTGTGTGTGTGTGTGTGTGTGTGTGTGTGTGTGTGTGTGTGTGTGTGTGTGTGCGTGCGTGTGGAAGAGATAAGCAATATATAACAGCAAGCATTCCCGTGTCAACAGGTCACTGAGGGAGTGCATAAGCAATGAGACGGCCTGTTCAGCCTGCTGCTGCTGGCTGCTCATTCAGCCTCCCATGTTTCATTGATTTGTTTATGCAACTTGTTTTCTGGTTTTATTGCTGAATTCCGATATGACCCAGCACTTAACCTAATATGACTGACACGCTCATCCACACAGCAGATGCATATTGATCAAAGCATGAAGGTAAAAATCGACTTTTGCATCAATGAAAGCGATGATGGGCCCATCGGCCCCCGGAGACGCCGAAGAACACGGAGGCTGCAGAATGAAGGCACTGACAGTGAACTTAGTTTTGACTTTATTTCGTGCGGCTCCAAATGTAGCCTAGCAACAGGCAGCATAGTGTGCACGGAGCATTTACATTCATGCGACTTTTCTTTGACCTTTTCTGAGGCAAAACATTTCGAACAAAATGATAACAAATGTTTTAGACACTGCGTTAGCATGGCCCCAGAACTGGATTATGCCTCAGCGATTGTGAGATAGCGTTACAGTCCTTCATCTTTAATCCAAACACACACTGGGAAATCGCAGCTTGATGACTAAAAATGATCCGTGTGAGTGATTATTTTTTAACAACATTTTGTCAGAAATCTGTCATAAAATAGTTGTGTTTCACTGAATTCAAGGACCTTAGCATAATAAAAGTTGTGTTTTGGCTTGTGTGGGTGTTGGTGGAATGTTGCTCCGCTGTGTTTGTACTGTAGCCCAGAATGGACGGGCACATTTACATGCTAGACCTTAGCTCAAAAGCCTTTTCTTTAATTCATGTACGTGAAATCTAAACTGATATTTTGGAGTTTTAGTACAGCGTATTCTTATCACCTGTTTCCCTTCATGTTTAATTATAATGCACTGCCATAACACGGGAACAATACCTCCTCTTTCTTCACGTCTATTGCTGACACATAATAAATGCATGTCAACCACACTTCTCCCGGAAGATAAAAATATACCATCTTGCACTGGTGTGGGTGGTGAAGGTGTCAACATCTGCCAAACTCAGGCGTCAGTTGGCAATTTCACCCTGGTTTTTACATTTGAATGGAAGTCACTTAAGGCTCGTGAGTGAAATGCCTTCGTTACTTTTACTCTTACATATATTTTAGCATGCATCTGGTGCTCCTTTGAGCTCAGATTCGCAGTTACCAGGATGTATAATAGATTCATAAGTGCTTTGATTTTGATGCATAATAATGAAGTGGGAGCTCGCAAACAATTTTACAGCAACTGAGCCATCAAGCAACCGCCTGTTCCCCTCACATCCCCTCCCGGATTGAGACGTTTTCAGAAATAATAGTTGGACATCAATTTTGCGACTCCTGCAGCTTAAATGGACTCCAGTAAAGCATTTTTAGCATGTTGCGCGGCCCTCGCCATTACTCACAAACCTCTGAGACCAGAATATATCAGACATTTGCATTAACTGGGTGTGAGCTTGTAGAGGGACGTGTTTAATTATTTAAGCACCTCCACCTGGAGCCACTCATCAAACAGCAAGCTGCTTTTACACATCAATTCCATTTAGTTAAAGTAGACCTCGTCTGCAGAACAATTAAAACCCAACCGATAACCAAAGATGGCTGCATCACTCACAGGCTCATGCCGGTGATTAAAAATGGAAGAGCCACAGGGGGAGGAGGAGAAAACTAGAGAAATGCAAATGGTGGAGAAGCAACTTTGCTGTTTGAAAACTGCCGTCAAGATGGCAAAAACCTACAACGTCGCTTGCAGGTAAAAAGGAAACAACCATCCGCAGCGTCGAATCAATTCATCTTGATAATGGAGCTATAACACAGGACCAATACAGATGTTGGCGTGCGCTATAAAGACGAAAGCAAAGACGAGGACTTTGGATGAGCGCTGTCTTTGTCTTCAGCCCTCTCTGCTGAGCTGACACATGCCTCGTGTGCTCTGCCCGTCAGTGTAGGATGCTTTTTAGTCCACCCGCGGGACACGCTCATGCTCATACGGCGAGCAAATTACAGCCAAGCTACCTCATTGGTCAGAGAGGCATTCCAGCTGTGCTGGCGACTCCCAGAAAGAGAGCCCGCCCAGGTTTGCTGTGCCAACTCCTGTGGGTGCAATAAAGGAGATAATTAAAGATATTTTTCATTTTTCTGCTGTTTCTCATTAGCTTATGTGTTACTATGAAGAAAACTTTTTATCACCCTTAATGTTAAGGGGAACTGCTGCATGCATGTGCATATTACTACTGTTGTTAGAGGGGTAGGATGTTGATCCAGCAGGAAAAAGTGCAGAAAGCCTGCAAACACTTTGTCTGACCTTTGTTTTTGTTTTTTTCTGTCTCAGCAGGATCTGTAGAGAGCCCCTTTGAGCAAGGCATCTCCCCAAACAATGTGCCCTACTACATAAAGTAAGTACCGCGCTCCGAGCCATTGCACACCCCACAGCGCGCACGTTCTGGTTGTTATTTCGCTGCACTGACAGATGCTCGGCACAGCTCATGTTACAAATCTGTATTTCGAGAGCACAATCTTCAAACAAAGCGGAGAGTGATTTGCATGCTAAAGACACTAAAGCTGAAAAAGCGCAGCAGTAACTTCAGATATTAAAATGAGCAACATCTGTCAACTTCTAACATCAGCTGCTTGATATTAACACGGCCACCAGTGTGCACCATTTCTCTGCCACTGCAGAACTTCCTCCACTGGACAGTGCAGTGGAGGAAGCCCGCTTGAATTCAATCAGTACTGTGAAATATTGTGGCTAATTTTTATTCATAGCACCTTTTGGTGCTAATCTCTGCTTGGTTATTTCAATAATTCATGTCCGTGTTCTTTGGTCATGTCAGTGGAATATAAAATTATTGCAAGTACAAAAGATGGATAGGACTTTTTTGAGTCAAACTTTCAAAAAAAAAAAAAAAGAAGAAACCATTTCTGTTTTTTCCATGTTTTGGGTGTGTGAATGTCAAACCAGTTAGATTCTACTGCTTTAGAACTCGCCCTCATCAATGATGTTTGGCGTAACAGTAAGTTCAAAGTGTGATCAGGCCTACTTATTTCACAACATCCACTGGTGTCTGTTTGTCAATTTAATCTCTGATTCCCCTCCATTTTTTTGACATTCCATCCATCCATCCATCCATCCAACCATCCATCCATGATTTGAAGCCAGATTCTCTTGGTTCCATCTCTGGCTCTTTTCCTCCCTTAGCCTCCCTGTCCTAACCTGTTTAGTGAGTGATTTATAGTCTAAAAGTGCATGCACACCAAATGTAAGCCCGGTTTTCTTCATGGTGGCTCAGAACATGCTTGTCAAGCAGCTGAGTCTGTGTTTGTGCTGCAGTGCTCTTGTTTACTACTCATCAGCAGATAGCACGAGCGTTGGTGGTGGGCGTTTGCATGGCAAAGGCAGAGTTACAGCCTCTGTAAGCACTGCAGGGTGCACTAACTGGTCGGGCAGTACATTTTATAGATTTTTCAAACTTGTCTCTTGGAACTAATCACTTTCACTTGTGATATTAAAGAACTAGCGGATTGGAACCTTCAATGTTGAATCTGTAAACAGTGTAAACAGTACCTGTAAACAGTACTTTTGACTGTAGCTCCACTGTGTTAGGATGTAGGATCTGCATCATGGAGTGAGCAGCAACGATGTCTGATTTAGGGAGATTAATAACTGCAATGTATTAGGGCCTTATTTGTTTGAGAAATATAATCCATGAACCTCTCAGATGTTCGCCTAATTCCCCTAATTCATTGAGGAGAGACAGGACCAGCAAAGCTCCTGTCAGGCTCACTTCCTGCTTCTGGAGCAGTCTGACAGTCAGCAACGCTGCCGTTCGGTGCTTGTGAGTTAACAGCTCATGGCTAAGAGGCGCAGATTGCATGGAGCTCACAACGCGCGCTTGGCTGGTCTCACGAGTTTTTACATAACCGCTTTACTGATGTGTGAGACGTTGAACTTGGATGGAGAGAGGAGGGAGGGAGGGCGGGAGGGACTGAGGAGTGACAGATTCTTCTCTCCACGTGCAGAGAGAAAGCTGGACCCGACCAGATGACCGAGACCCTGTGAGTGCCAGCTGACACACACACGACACATACCTCAACTGCGCTGCATCCACTGTTCCCTCTATGGAGGAAAAAAAAAGAATAATGCAATCATGTTTCTAAAGGAGCTCTCAGGCAGCACGGTGTATTCGTTTTAGCTGAAGTAACAAACTTTGCATTTGGGAATGACGCCCATTCCTGGCTGAAGTCAGAAAAGTCCGGAGAAGCCTTTGTTGAGCGATCACTGTTGTTGTTAGCATTCTTGGCTAATGCTGGTGTCACTCTTCCAGAACAACTAACTTAATTCAGCCACTTCGCTCCAATCAGGGCTAAGATTCCTACACAATATGTCCTCGAGGGTTTGTGTGCACGTTTCCAGCATTGTTCCACTTAAATAAGCCAATGGTCAAGTCTGAATCTTAGACTACATAGAACACTACTATATTCACCTTACTTACCTCATCATGCTCATCAACTGCATTTAAGCGAGCACAGCCATTTAAAACAAATGCAGAGGTTTACAGGAGTGTCTGCAAACTAAGGTCCTTGTAGTAACACACACACACACAGTATGCCCACTCAAGTCTACACAGGTTAACAACATGCCCACACTGAATGCACACACCTACACAAACAGGGAGCCAGGTATAAAGATGTGCTGCTGTGCTTGGACAAGGAAAAAAAAAAACAGTTGAAGCTTTACAGGCTGTTTTCACTTTGCTGCTGCAACATAACCTTCTTTTCTCAAGCACAGTGCAACGATTCTGAAAGCAAAGAGACCCCCTCCCCAGCACTAACACCACCCACCAAACAACATTACCAATCCTTTCCTGACTGTTCCCTCCCTACTGTGCTTAGAATGACACTCTTGTTATTCTGAATTCCATCTCTTTACCACATCAAAATATCCTTATCTTAAATTTGGGAATCTTTCTGGGTGTGTGTGTGTGTGTGTGTGTGTGTGTGTGTGTGTGTGTGTGTGTGTGTGTGTGTGTGTGTGTGTTAAGGAGGTAAATGTGGGAGCTTCTTTTCTATCAGAATGGTGTGGGACTGGGGGAAGGGAAGCAGAGGTAGGGAGCCTTGAGCTCCGCCTTGTCTAACTGAGCTGCGTCAATTTTCACAGAAACACTCTGGTAGACAAGGAACTCTGTCGAGTGTGAATCTCAAAATAAAAGTTTCAGCTCTGCTGATCAGTCCGTATTTATTAAAAAAATAAAATAAAAAGAAATATATATATATATAAACAGTATGTTATACTTTGCTATTATAATTGCTTTACACTAAAAGTATTATTATAGAGACACTACAATAGCTTAAAGTCTGATAAATATAAGTGTTTTGTTGATGCATCCATTTTTGCACCTTTAAAAAAAGTCACATTATAATTTCTGTCTTTACAAAGGGAACACCATTACAAGAAAATTCAATATTACAATTCAATATCCGGTTGAACCAGTCACTGGTCCTCTAGGCTAAATGGTTTAAGAAAATCTAAAGCTAAACTTCATAAATTAAAAAAAATAAAAATAAAAATCCTCTTTAAAACAAAAATCTGTTAATGATTATTCTGTGTCTCATGTCCAGAAGTATATTACTGATAAATAAATGACCGATAATTGGTTATGAACGTCATGGTCTTATTTTAAAATTCAATATTACAATTCAATATCCAGTTGAACCAGTCACTGGTCCTCTGGCCTAAACGGTTTAAGAAAACCTAAAGCTAAACTTCACAAATTAAAAAAATCTATATTTATTTATTTATTTTAATTTGTAAATGATTACTCTGTGTCTCTTGTCCAGGAGTATATTACTGATAAATAAATGACCGATAATTGGTCATGAACGTCACGGTCTTATTTTGAAAGACAACCGGAAGTTGTTGTTTGTCATGGTCCGGTAAATTTACCCTCCGGTGTTGGTGTTGGCGAGTCAGCCTCGGCAGCTCATTCCTGCCGCTTCACGCAAACACACCGCCGTAGACACACGCACGCTGCACGCCGCAATCTCGGACGCCTCTCTGCGGTGGTAGAGGACTCTTCCAGGAGGAGGTCGGGATATCGCCTCGCTTCTGCCCAACAATCGTACATTTACAGCGGACGCGGAGCGCTGCGATCGGCCGGCGATGCGGGAGCAGCTTCGGAAGTGAGTGCGGGGCTGGGATAACCTCGGTGGCCGTGATAAATAATGGGGATGGTAATTGTGGTGGTCGTAATGCAGTAAAGCTGTTCACGCAGACATCACAGTGGCGGCGGGGTTCCACGGCAGCAGAGAGAACCCCGGAACATTTCACCTGAAATCCCCGATCAGCACGAACCCGCATTTGTAGGTGGACGGACTTGCGTTTGATTTCATGCGGGACACCGAGCAAATCTGTTCTTTTGTGATGTTAACTCTGCCCCCCCCCCCCCCCCCCGTCTCTCTGTGATGCAAATTGTGCTTTATTCAGTTGTTAATAATGAGATCGGCTGATTCTTCCACGCGCGGGAGTGGGCAAAGCGGGACGTTGTTTGGTAGCCGTCAGACGCTAACCAGCGCGAGCAGCCTTTCCGTGGCAGCGGCTGCTGGCGTGGGAAGCGTGCGGGCTGTGCGGTCTGCGGCGACCCGACACGCACACGCGTCCCCAATCCCACAGGCGTTCCGCGCACTCCCCGTCCGGCCAGGCGCCGCTGCCATGTTGGAGCAGCACCGGTCCGGTTGCTGCTGCCGAGCCGGTACAGCAGCCGTGATTTGCCCGCGTGGACTTGAATTAGTTCCGCGTTGTGTGAATTTACGCGTGTTTGGGTGTGCGCGGGTGCTCGCGCGCGCGCGTGATGCGTGAGCCGGGCCGATTTCATGAGAGACGGCTCTTTTGAGCTGTGTTGGATTCCTCCAGTCACGCGCGCGCGCGCGCACACACACACACGCACACAGTCAGTAAGGTGCTAACACAGTCACCTCTCTGCAAGGAACGCAGCCTGTCCTTTTGTGCGCACACGCGTGCACACGCGCGATGTTCGGTGTGCTGCACTGGTGGTTTTCCACGGGAAAATCAATGATGCAGAGAGCAAAACCAGCACGTTTATTTCTGCCCTTCTTTCGTGGGGCTTTAACTGCGAAGTGGGACGTGTTTCTGTGCGTGTGCGCACGTATGCGCTTCTACTTCAGGAGTCGGAAAATAGAGCAGAGAATGCGGGTTTGGTGGTGCAAATCTTTGGCACAATATGAGTGTGTGCGTGTGCGTATGCGCGCGCGTGAATTAAACACAGCTGATGGATGAAAAGACCTCACACACCACGTCTACCTCCTGGTTGCTGACAGTGGAGCTGGCGTGCTCGGGCATGATTGTCAGAGCAAAGGTGTGTGTGTGTGTGTGTGTGTGTGCGTGCGGGCGCTGCCTTTGTATTCAGCAGAGATGATTATCACCAGGAGCTGTGTTGTTTTGGCCGGATCTGGTTTATACCAGTGAAATTGAGCGTCCGGCCAGTGATGGAGTAAAGAGGGAGGCTGCAGGCTCTTTTCCTCCTCAGGTGTCTGTTTGGGTGAGAAATGATGCTCTGTGTGTGTGTGTGTGTGTGTGTGTTCGTTCCTTCGTTCCTGGATGTGAGAATAAATGAGGCCGTGTGAGTGTGGAAATATCAGACTGACCCTGAGGACGACAGATCATGAGCTGTCAGAAAAGTTTTAGCATGAGAGACAAACCATTTGCTGTCGTCCTTGGGGGGTCATTAGCCCGCCCAAATCCAGCATTTTAAAGCCTGAAATGTAAAATGGATGTCAGCAAGTATTGTTCGAACCGGCCCAGTTGTGGTATGGGGAGTTTATTAATGGACTGATTAGTTTTGGCGGTGGAGGTTAATGGTGGGGAGGCTCAGATTAACTCATTCAAAGCTGACACAATCAATACAGCCCCAAATATTGATCAGGCGGCTGTCGAAATCAGTCAGCTTCACTTTTCCTTTCCTGTGATGAGCTTCTGTGTCGACACGGGCCTGCTTTCACCTCATCCTCATAAAACTACTCTAAAAAAAATTACAAATTCCGCTTTGTCAACTGGACAGATGAGAAGCCTGATGATGAGAGCAGGGTCTGTGGGGGGGTCTCGTGTTGCTTCCTCTCTGATCCAGCTGCGGAACGTAGTTTCCCTGCCTTTTAACCCGCTTTCTCTCTCTCGCGCGTGGCGTTAAATCCCCAAAGGCCCTTGTCTGGGCTCATTGCGATGCCTGGCGCGCAGGAAACATTCTGTCGGAACTCGCTCGCAGTGATAGGCAGAGAAAGACTCCACCATATCCCATAAACCACCTTTAATCATTCATCCAAGCGCCATAATTGACTGCAGTGAGAAGTGACGCTGGTCTCTGTGGCTCCATTATTTAAAACGCCTATCTGTCATTGCTGCTAGAAGCTATTCAGCTGCCTGTTAGCTGCTATACGTACCGTTGTCTGTTTGTAAGTGTGTGGGAGTGTGTGCTATTGTGTGGAGGCACGTGTGCATGTGTTATCGCTGTTAAAAATCGACTTCCCTTCAGCTCCGCTTTTAAGTCGCGCCCGTCGATGAATGTCTGCTCTCCTGGAGGAGAACGAGCCTTGAAAATAATCTGATGCATCGGGATTTTTTTATTTTATTTATTTATTTTTTAATTCTAACTTTTCATCCAGCTTTGATTGTTTGCGGAAGATGGAATTCAACCCAAGTGGCGCGCACGTGCTGCAGGACGGTTTTGCTAGCGTTGAGTCGGGGTCGTGCTGCGCTGGCCTGCAGCGCTGTCCCAGCGCAGACACGATAAATCTGTCAACAAAACCAGGGCTAAACTAAGGCGAGACCTCCCTAATTTATTGCCAGAGACTGCGGGCTTGAACACATCGCTGCAGGTGACCGAGTACACCAGCCTCCTTTGAGAGCAACTATTTTTACAATGCTTAATGGCACGGCGTGAATAGGAATAGAGAGACAGGAGTAATTTATGATTGTTCAAAAGTCTCAACAAGCCCTAGATAGCCTGTTGTTGTATTCCATTTAAAATGCCTCTTTTTTCTCTATAAGGAAAAAATAGTCTTTTTTTTATTGCCTCCATGTCCTCCGCTACTTTCTTTAGAGTTATAATTAGCACCTTGCTTTTAATCACAATAAAACAGTTTCCCTCCTTCCCCCTTTGGCTTCATTCAGAATGCCCTTGGGCAAGGCACTAAAACCTCTCATTGCACAATATGTAATCTTTTCACAGTTTACGATGCATGATCAACATTTCGGCTCGTCCTGGGGGCTGTGATACGGCTCTCAGGGAGGTGGTGTGAGCTTTAATAATAGAAAACTCTCTGTTGAGACTCTGAAACCCAGAGGAGGCTGATTCCGACGGCAGGTTGGCTGCTCATTAGCCACAAAAATGCTCTTCTTCATTTTGTTCATGTTTGGGAAGACAGCGGGTTTATTTGAAGGAAGTGTTGCTGTGTGCATCAGTGTGCTGATGCTAGAAAACGGATAAGGTTCCTGGCAGAGAGCTGCTTTCTTATTGGAGGCCTAAGCTGCAGTGGGTGGTGGAGACAGATAAGGTGTTGAGGACAGGTGGACAGTAGATCTCAGGTTGGAAGTTGATGCACTGCTGAGGCTATACGGTACTTTATTGATCCTTTTAGGGGAACTCTATTAAATAGCCTCCTGTCCTCCCTAGCACAGGCCGAGAAACCGAGAGGGTATAAATAAAAGACATTGCTTCATCTTATTTTGACAAACTCAGCATCGGAGGACTGCTCCTTTGAGGTCACAATAAAAAAAAAAGAGTCTTGAATCACCTTCGCCAGCACGTTTAGAACTTCTGCCGTCTAAAGTCACAGCAAGAACCAGCGGGAAAAATCTGCACTTTGGCTGAACTGACACGCGTGCGCAATAAAGTAAAGTGTGTGTGAAAGGAACATGGGAGCATTTAATGAGGTTTGTCTCCAGCCAGTCACGTTCGATAGGGTTGTCGATGAGGCAGATGGACTCCGTTTGGGAATGGTGCTATCACTTGAAGACTGGTCTGCGGGAAGTTCCAGGCTCATTAGAGGTGCTCCACTTTGTTCCTCTGTTGGGGTGACGTCAGGGTTCGTGCCCGAAGCGACGGGGTGGTCGCAAACTCCAAATGCAGATCGCAAAATCGCAATCAAACGGAGCTGATCTAATAATCCTGGCTTTATGTTTGCGGGCTAGAGTTGGGAGGTGGTTGCAGATCCGTGCTGCTCTTTCGGAGACCGCCGTGTAAAGGTCAGCAACTGACACGAGCTTCGGTCAAAGCAAAGGGGAGGATTTGGCCGATGGACACTGGGACCCGCAGCGCTCGGGCCTGCGGTAGGAACGTCGTCACAACGCATCCAAACGCAGCAGAGCACCGAGAATTAAAGCCGCCTTCTCCTTCAGAGCGAGGTCGTCGCTTCTGTGACTCATCGGTTCGTTCCTTGGCCTCGCTTCTTTGTGGAAACAGCAGCAGCAGCTGCTGGCTTCTGAGGCCATACAAAGGGGCTGCGTGTTACCTGCGTTGCTCCGGGAGATGAGCGCGACGCTGTGCGCGCAGACTCGCCGCTGCAGACCCCCAGATGAAAGCCGCTGCGCAGTTATGAGGAGCATTTGTCCGAGTGGCTGGGAGCAGCACGCCAATGACTCTCTGAGCGACTGAGCCGCTGTTTGCACAGAGTCTGAGCTCAGAGGATTGTTTTTAAGTAGCTCTTCACCACGGGACCCCTCTCCTCATTATCTGGAGTGGGGAGAGAGAGAGAGAGAGAGAGAGAGAGGCACCGAGGCAGGAGAGGGGGAAAACAAGGGCAGTGCCGAGGAAAAAAAAGCTGCACGTGGATTATTTGTCTGATCTCTGACAAAGGTTAACTGTAGGCGCACTTGTGTGTGTGAACACCTCAGTGTGTGTTTTTAACTTGGCGGGCAGGAGCCCATTTGTGCACCAGCAGGCCCTGAGCCACATGTGTCGGGCAGCTTGCCCTTTTTTCTGTCTTTTATTTTGGTTTTCCTCAGCCTTGCGTCCGTGTAGTTGCCATTCTTCTCCAGGAATGGAAGCACATTTGGTCTAAAATCCTGAGTTGTTTTGAGGCAGCGCTCTGTAGAATGAAACAAGCCTATATTTAACTGTAGGAAACGTCACAGACGGCCTGATGGACACGTACGCTTTAACGGAAGCCAATCATTTCCCAGCTCACAGCCAGCAAATGTCTATTTATTAACCATCTGACGTACAAAGATAATGGAACAAGAACTCATTTTCTGGAGAGTCCTCACTGGCGCACCTACGCATCTCACAGCACACGTGTACAGACTTAAAAAAAGCATGTTTTTAGACTGTCTGGGTCTTGAAACCAAGCCCATCAACTGAGGCTCGTTTCAAAATGACCCGTGTGCGTCTGCAGGGCGGCAGGGAGGGGTAAAAAGCAGAGGTCGCCTTTCATTTTCCCGCATCTATGCGCATGAATAAGAGGCCCTGCGACGTTTTTCCTGAAGCACTGTTGGCAAGTTCTGCTTCCATTCCAGCGCAAACTTTCCAGACAGGTTCCAGGAAACCCACCCAGCCACTGTCCTTGGTACTGAACATATCTGGAGCAGAGGAGCGGGAAGAACGCCGCCGCTGCCGCTGCTGCTGGAAGCTCCTAAATGCAACACTAATTACTGCAACCGTTGGCAATCAAAACAAGCAGCTTGTGACCTGCACAGGGTAGTCTTTTTCCCAGCCCTGAGAGTGAAATGATAAACATTTTCCACTCTTTTGCAGCAACAGCAGTCTATTTTACTGCCTGACACATTATTCACGCGCACAGCTTCACCTTCAAAACACAATTTCCTCCCCGGTGACACATGGCTTCCATTAACCTTATGTAAACAGACAGCTGGCATATTAACATCAGCACGTATCCGGCAATCGCAGTTATTGTTGCAAAGAACATTTCTGAGATGGTAAATGGCTGAAATGGATTCTGCTTGTTTGTTTTGTGGGTTTTTGTTTTTTTTTATCATGCTAACATAATAATTATTACAGCAGCGGCTGAGTGGAACTGTTGACCAGGAAAACTGCACTTTGCAGTAACATAATTAGTTTTTGCTGCCATGGAGTCTAAGTAGAATTTTATGTGTTCTGGATGGCGTTTCACTCACTTTATAGCGTGTGTTTAAAGATGCCGAGAAATGCAAATTAGAGCTCGGATCATGTCACCCGGCTGGGATTAGATGGAAAGCAAATGGGCGGCCGTATGGGCTGCAGAGAACAGAGAGCAGGCTTTTTGCAGCCGCTGCTCTGTGTGCGTGTCGTAGTTATACAATCCAAAACCCTAAACAACAAAGTCAGGCAAACCTTTGATTTTTAAATCCATTCAAACTTGGGCAGTATGAAGACCTGATAAGTGCAGCTTTTCCAGGCTCCGTAATGAGCTGCATTCTTCTCTGTGGAACCAGGGCGTAATGAGATCTGAGGCCTGACGGACAGACGGGCGTACCGCCCACCCCAAATACCCGACAGAGAACTCGCGGGACAAAATTGAGCTGCGTTTTGTCAAACACAAAGCCAGGGTTGGAAGAGGCCGAACGAGGCAGGCGGCCACCGTTGCGTCTCACTGATGCTCTGCTGAAAGCTTCAATCGCACAGCGTGCACTCAGCGCACGAATGCACGGCTTTGTCCCCTGTAAGTGGCGAGCTGACGTCACGTATAGAGACTGTCAGGGAAGAATGACGCAGCAGCCATCTTTCTAATTCTCCTGCCGCCTCATTCCTTTTTCCCCCTGTCACACTGGCCCACTGCAATCCTGGGAGGATGAGTGCTTCCGCACTACAATGTTATTTTCCAAGATTATGAGATGGAGGGGAGAAGCACATAAACAAAAGGATTAGTGTCATCGTGCTGGCTTTTGGAGGAAAATGATCTATTTTATCGGCGGCAGTGATTCGTTTCTGCGGCAGCCGAAAGGATTTTCCCCTCTCATTCTTGTATTGCTTCTGGGTTGACAGAATCATTAGCATTTAGAACGTCATTCCTTTTCTGGTTTGGAAATCAAAGTCTCATATTTACTTTGCTCTTTTACATTCCGTGAACGCGGGCGTGCTGGTCCGAACCAGACTTCTTGAAAGAGGAGAAGAGGACGAGCACCTCTCCGCGTTCCCTCCAGCCTCCGAAATGATCCAAAATCCCCCAATGAAGTTGAGTTTACTCCCTCCGCGTCCACGTTTTGGAAGGAAGGGAGGTTTACCCTCCATGTGGAGGTTAAAGAAATCCTGATTTATTACTATTGATTGAATACTCACTTGTTGTGTTCCTCCTCTCACCCCGGTGCTGGCGTCGGTCCGGACCCGAGTGAACGCAACTAAGCAGACGTCTCCAGAGAGAATTGGTTGTCCTCTCTGATAAATGTGTTTCTTTTTTTCAATCCCACACATCTTGTGCTGCAACTGCTTATGAAGCCGTCATTGCTCTGCATTGGTGCCCGTAGGGCTGTGCAAAATTCTATAAGCCCAATACCATGAAACCTGGCCACTTCCACAGTTTGATTCACTAGAAGTCAAACAGATTCATGTCCAGCTGGCAGGAGGAGGCGTCTGTTTATGTGTTGACTTGAAAAGTTTTCAGAGTGTGAAATAATAGTAGAGAGAGGAAAGGAAGTTAAATCTAGCAAGTGAGAAAATGAGATGCTAGTTGATAACAGCAGGGGCCTGGAGTCCAAATCTCCGTCCTTACTGCTGAGTCAGCAGCTGTCACAGCCGGTAGAGGAGCAGCACACGGTTCATCCGCTTCATGTGGAACTCAGGCTCACGTCATCATCTGAACTTTGGGCCTCTTTTTCTGTCTCATCCAGCCACCAGACCCAGACAACATGCTGGGATCATCCCAAGATGGCCGAGCTTTACCAGTCTCTGGGTAAGATGAAACCCCCCCTTTTTTTTTTTTTTCCTGCCTTGGACGCAGCAGCCAGAAGCTCCTTCCTCTTCGTCACTAATCCTGCATTTTTTTTTATTTTATTCTTTTTTAGCCGACCTGAACAACGTTCGGTTCTCAGCCTATCGGACAGCCATGAAGCTCAGACGCCTCCAGAAGGCCCTCTGCTGTAAGTGTTCTCCCAGCGCGCACGCCACAGGCACGACCGATGAGTCAAACGGCGGTTTTAGCTCTTCGTGATTCAGTCATTTGTTGCTCTTTGTCACATCCACCTGGATGTGATTTTCTGTTTCTAACCTACTCTTTTCCCACCTACCTTCCCGTGTGTGTGTGTGTGTGTGTGGGGGGGGGGTGTGTGTGTGGAGAGCTGCCTGTTGCGTGTGTGATATGCTTTCAAGCCATATTGCTCATGATTACTGTTTCTAGAGAAACTTTCTAAAAAAGAAATCGGTCCAGGTTAAGTCAACCTTGGCATGGTGACACCGCTGTCACAGCACCCAACAGTACAGAAACTGGGAGATCACAATCTTTCGCGATCTACCCGATTTTTTTGTTTGTTTTTTTTTAAGTAATTGGTCTTTTGTTGGCTTTGTTCAGTTCATTGAATCTCTGGCATAGATTATTTTGCAGACACCTTCTCCATTAATGTGTCGTGCGGATTGTATCGAGATCATTTCAAGCAGACTTTTCTCAGTGCTGGAACATGGCTTCCATCTATCCTCGTCTTTAGTGGATGTCGATGGCTGATAAAGATGAATGATGGGACACTTTATTGATCTCTTGAAGCCAGCTGTCCTCACGCTTCACTTCTTTGGCTGTGCGATGGTGCAGGTTTGTCCCGGCTGGGGGAGCTGATTGAGCAGCAGTAACCTGGCTCTCCGTCTTTGCAGTGGACCTGCTGAGCATGCCGCTGGCGTGCGAGGTGTTCGACCAGCACGGCCTGAAACAGAACGAGCAGCTTCTGGACATCTCTCAGCTGGTCGCCTGCCTGACCAGCCTGTATCAGCGGCTGGAGCAGAGCCACTCTCACCTGGTCAACGTCCCGCTGTGTGTCGACATGTGCCTCAACTGGCTGCTCAATGTCTACGACACGTACGTGTGGCAGGCGTCAGACACACACACACACACACACACACACACACACACACAGAAACAGAAACAAGAGTTTCCAGAGAGGCCCAGTGTACTAATGTTGGGTTTTTTGTGTGTGTGTGTGTTCTTCCAGTGGACGTACTGGGAAAATTCGGACTCTGTCATTCAAAACTGGAATCATCTCTCTCTGCAAGGCTCACCTGGAGGATAAATACAGATGTGAGTCACAGGCCTGGATGTGTATAAATAGTCTTTTAGGAAATTGAAAGTCGTAATAAGAGGTTTAAGCAGCTCTCATTAATCCAATATCTCCCAGTGGACTTAGTAAAAAGGTGTGTGTGTGTGTGTTATTTTGTTTGCTGAAGTTATTTGCATGTGATTTAATTAAAAGTAAACAGAGCAGGTGAGTGTGTGTGTGTGATTATAATTGTCCGGCGCTCTGGTGGAGCATTTCAACCACAGGCAGCAGCTTTAATGGAATGAGAGCGTCTCCGTGCGATGGACAACACATAATTTCATTTCTACTCAAGGTGACGTTTGTGCTTCAGCCACATGAGAGGTTTCTTCACTTTTGTTCATGATTCCTGTTTGCTTTTCTTTTCAAGTTAAGATTGAATTTCCATTTACAGCACAACAACAACTCAATTAGTGCTGCCTTGTTTGATCGAACCTTCCGCGTCGCCATGCTCGGAGACCAACAAAGAGCCATGACCGTCATTAGCTGGGCGGTCCGCTCTGGTCCTCATCTGCCCCCTCTGTCCTCCAGTCTTGTTCAGACAGGTTGCCAGTGCGACGGGTTTCTGTGACCAGCGTCGCCTGGGTCTGCTGCTCCACGACTCCATCCAGATCCCCCGGCAGCTTGGCGAGGTGGCCTCCTTTGGCGGCTCCAACATCGAGCCCTCCGTCCGCAGCTGCTTCCAGTTTGTACGTCGTGCACATTCAGTCCCTTCACAAACACACACACACGCACACAAAACAATCTTCCCCTGAAAATTCTGCCTAATCTTGCAGTTTAACCAGTTCAGCATGGCTTAGATTCTGCTGCTTTCTTCAGGTCCACATTTCCACCCACAAATACAGCACAAGTTATCTTTTTTGTGATCCTGCCCTGAAAAGGTTGCAGCAAGCGTCACAAATCCTTCAGCGAAGCTGCTTCTTGCAATTTGGGCCACACCAGTCACTGAAATAAATGGAAAAGCTTCAGCCTTGGTTCGTTTTTCGTTGGTAACAAAAAAAAAAAAAGGCAGAAAAAAATCAATAGAACTGACAATAATAAAACCATTTTCCAGCAAAAAGGACCTGCATGTGCGCACGCGTGTGCATGTGTGTGTGTGTTTTGATGTGTTTGTGTATGTGTATTTTTGTGTGTTTTGTGTATGTGTGTGTTCTTGTGAACATAAGAATGAACAAAATAACTGAACGACAGCCTGCAGGGAATCAAACACGGAACACTGCAGAGAGAGAGAGAGAGTTTGGAATGGGGTTTTCATGGACATTTAAAACACACACACACACACACACACACACACAGAAACAGGGCAGAATAAACATCTCCACATTCAGCTGTAGAATTGACAGCGTGTCAGAGCTCAGAGACGCAAGGAAAGGAAAGTCGCCAGTTCTCTAGATCAGCATTCCCTTTGTATTTCTTTATATTTGGGAGCAGATGGGGGGGGGGGGGGGGAATCCTTGAGCCACAAAACAAGCAGCAAATCCAGTCGACACAGTAGGCTTCCAGTAATTGCGGTCTGGCTGGATTATCCCTGATCTCCCAAAGATGATCCAGCATTTTCGTGTTTAAAGTCCCCACTTTGGACACCAAATTGAGCTGTTCTCCTCCAACGTATTCACAAAGTCAAACCCATTGTAACGTGTTCAACAAAGGGGATCGTCAGTGTCTCCAATCACCAGTCATCCAATCACATCAAAGCAGCCCCGACAAAGCGCTAAAAGGCCCCTGAGTTTGCAGTCAGAAACACATTCGCTGGGTAACTTTCAGCTTCAGCGTCGCTGTGGGGCACATTAAAAATGCATCGGAAGCCAGATTAAAGTATTATTTGTAACTGCAGGCATTTCGGGTCTTTTTGCCTTTTATAAAACCAGCAATTCATAAACAAACGAGCAATGTTTCGAAAGCGGCAGACGTTAGCATAGCTGACAATATGACCGCGGTGAGTCAGATCGCAGATGGGCTTGGTATTAGTTTTAGCCTTTTACTCATAGATTTGTCATCTGGTGAATGAGGAAAAAAAAGAAACAAAAGACAAAAACTAAAGAAACCAAAGTGAATTTTTCTTACCTGAATGCATTTGAATATTCGAAACAGTGGCGTGCGATAAGCTCGCCGTGATGGTGGGCGTTAACAGCATGTGTGACACACGGGTATGTGAAGCTCGATGGGAGGAGCAGGTGTTGGATTTCCTTCCTGTGGAGATAATCATCCAGAATCACCACAGGCATGTGTCACCTGCTGCCTGCTGGCTTTGCTTGTGTTGTTACCGAAGACGTTTGACACACCGGGTGATTGGCAGCAGCTAATACCCCCCCCCATAACGGTCCGATGCCTTGATTGAGCCGTGCAGCGTTGCAGATCTTTTCCAGACACCGATGTCTTTCACGGATCATTTTAAACAGCCGATTAGAGAAAACACACTTTTCCATTCTCAGATCTAACCACACGCACGCACCAGGAGGCTGAGCTGGTGTCATCCTGCCCTAAAACTGAGCGCAGCTTTGCTCGCTGTGAGGAGGGAGTGCACGGGGGCGTGAGACAGAATAAGAGTGACGTCTAGGGGTCAGTTCCATGGAACCTTCAAATCTCTGCAGTCCCTTCTAAAGGGGCATGGATGGAAGGAGCCTGTCAAGTGGCTGGAGTTTCCCAGACAGGCAGTGTTTCTGCAAATATACAGCTTTGTTTTTACTCGCCTGGAATCAAACTCTGCACTTTTGCTGACTGTTTCTAGCTGTCAGTTAATCCATATTTGATGCTCCAGAGAGTATCTGTGCTAATGGCTCAGTTAATTTGGCATTTAGTCAAAAATGTCTTATTTTCCTCCTGCTTTACAGTTTTTGTAACACCGGGAAGTTTTGGAGAGAACAAGATGTAAAGTTTGAATAAAGTGCTTGAGAAACATTGTCTTCAGGATCCTCAAATCAAATAAAACTCTTTACTTTCAAATTTTAAATCAAATTTGTCTGCAAGAAAAGCAGAATCCTACCAGATTTATCCTTAAGAATGAAGATAAATATGGAGCCATGGTAAAAATCTGAGTAAATGTACTTTTGCTTGAATATTAAAGACAAAACTCCATCTGAAATATCCTCTAGTTCTTTCAGACCATTCAGTGTTTTTGTCTGTTTCTGTGTCCAGGCCAACAATAAACCCGAGCTGGAGGCTGCCATGTTCCTGGACTGGATGCGCCTGGAGCCTCAGTCGATGGTGTGGCTGCCCGTCCTGCACCGCGTGGCTGCTGCTGAGACCGCCAAGCACCAGGCCAAGTGCAACATCTGCAAGGAGTGCCCCATCATCGGGTTCAGGTCGGTGGAGTCACGCCACTGCGCTTCAGCGCTGCACAGACACGTCGCAGTTGCGTGTTAGCGCTTCTGGCTTGTAGACTCTGATGACACCGTTCATCATTAGAACACGTCTCTCCTTTTTTTTTTTTTAACATCGATGTCTTCAACGTCCCAGGAAAACATTTCTTGAACGGGGGGGCTTTTCAATTTTAAAGCAGCAAGAACTGTCATCGCTTCAGTCTGCTTCATTATTTAAACAGTAGGAAAAGAGAAATGTTTTAACTATTTTGTTTAATGTCTTGCACACTCACGCACCGCCTCGGCTCCCTGGCAGGATCCACAAAGCCGTTCTCTTCATCATGAGCACAGAGCGAAGGGGCTTTAAGCAGCTCTTTCAAAACAAGAAATTTTAGCATGTGTTTGAAAAATTGGTTGGAATAAGTTCTGCTTACTCAGAGGTAGTTGTTTTAATAATAATGCTCATCATCAATGTGTGAGAGGGATTTAAAAGAACCCACATTTGCAGACCAACCCGGTCGTTTGGGATAATTACGCAGCTACACGCTGACCTCACTGCGGGTTTTTGATGAGTGGAAGTGTCAAAATGCTAACTGAAAGCTGGGTGTTATTATAAAAAATTCTCAGACCAATACACTCATTTCACAGTGAGTGTCAGTGTCACCTTGAGTTTAATTCCCAGGCCGGTTCATACACAAATTTCCTGGTTTTTCAGCAGGAGACAGATCGGACTAAAAGATGACTTATTCGTCTTTGAATCAGTTTGTGCTGACCATTAGCTTCCTCTGACACACACGAGCTGATTAAAACATGAGCAAGAAAGTGAGGAATGGGTGATTACAACCCTGAGGATGCTGAGGTCCAGCCAGTGGGCTGCAAATGCATCTTTAACACCTGGAAGGTTTTGAGAGGTGCTGATGGTCAGTCATCAGTGATGGGACACATCAGTGTGCTGCACTTTACTAAAGTTTACTGTCATCTCTCCATGTTTTAGACATGAGTAGAGTCACAGGCAGATCATTTTTCAGGATGTTATTTAGAATCTCAGCATGCAGCAGCCTAAAAATGGTAATTAGTCAGTTTTTGCATTTGTTTGAGCCAAAGATGATGATATCTTCTGATGGAAAGTTGCAGCGGAGACCATTATCAGCAAGGACATTACTTACAAGTGTTAAAAGTCTTTTGTTTAAGGGGGTTATTATTCCAGTAGGAAGACATTAGCTTCAGCCGTTCCATCAGTGGGATTGCTCTCTGTCACCAGAATCGAGCTCCGGCTGTGCAAAAGCCTGCGAAGCTATTTGTTGTTTTAATCTAATCCAGCAGCTGCGGGCCAATAAAAACAGCCAGTCTGTTCTTATAAATGATCGATGGCATGATTGTAATGTATTTGTCACCTGATAGTGAAGAAGCCTGGGATTTGTTTAAGAGCAGAGGGTCTGTTCTGTTGTTGGTGGCTCTCCTCCTGAGAGCAGCAGTGATAAATGTTAATGTCCCAAGGCTAGAGAATAAACTTCCCATTCAGGTACCAGACTGAAGGAATTTTAACTACTGCTGCAGTGAAGAAAACAGAGCTGTAAATCTCTCCATTATTGATTCTCTCCTTCCTCCACCCATCCCTCTCTCTCATCCTTTGTTCTTTTTCCCTCCCCTCTATCTCTCTCTCTCTCTCTCTCTCTCTCTCTCTCTCTCTCTCTCCCTCCACAGATACCGGAGCCTGAAACATTTCAACTATGACATTTGCCAAAGCTGCTTCTTCTCTGGTCGTGTTGCCAAGGGTCATAAGATGCAGTACCCCATGGTGGAGTACTGCACTCCGGTATGAGCACAGTGAGACGTGTCAGATTCAAGCCAAATAACACCTGGGGAACGAGCCTGTCCAGACGCTAAATATGCAGTGTCTATTAGATTATCTCAGCAAATATGTAATTAGGATTGAACAAAGACTTGCAGACTGACTGCTGCTGAACTACAATAATGTGTTTTGTCTCGTGGATACGTCGTAATTGTGTTTGGGGAAGAACTGGGCCTCAGCGGAAACTTTATAAACAGGATATGAAATATGTTTTTGCCACAACATTTCACAAACACTGTCTGTCAACTGGTGAAGCAATAAGCCCAAACATATATATGAATAACATGTAGGGTAAATAGAAGGTTAAAATATGATTTTTTTTTTTGAACGCACACCCGAGGCTGAAATAAAGCTGCTGAAGCTCTGGCTGAGAGTCATAAATCTGTTCCTCTTTCCCGGATCTGTAATGACACTCTCGGAGCGAACAATAAAGGCATTAACTTCACTTCACTAGACGTGTAAATAAAGGCAAAAGGGCCTGAAATATGTGAGCGTCCTGGACTGGAAGGTGCGTTGGTGTGTGAACGAAGCCTCCTTTGTGCTCTCCTTTTCAGACCACGTCAGGCGAGGATGTCCGAGACTTTGCCAAGGTGCTGAAGAACAAGTTCAGGACCAAACGCTACTTTGCCAAACACCCACGCATGGGCTACCTGCCTGTCCAGACCATCCTAGAGGGAGACAACATGGAAACGTGAGACACGCACACACACGAGAGAAACTGGGCTGGGCCGAAACTTGTTCTGGCCTGCATCTGAAACTGGTTTCTGGCTTCTTATGGTTTGGCTGCCTGTAGATTACACCCTCAGTCTGATCTGTGGTGCTTGCTGTGTTTGATGTGGGGTTTTGTGACGCCCTGTTATGTCCCACTTTTTTAATGTTTTTTTTTTTAATCTTAATCTCAAAAAAACCCTTTTTTTAAATAATAGCGTCTGCTTTAGTAGGAGTGGTTTGTCCGCACGAAGGAGTCTGCACATTTCTGTCACTGCATCCGGTTCTTGTCGGTCTGGGCTCTCACCTCTCATCAGCTGGCTGCCTTCGACACCACACCTCCCATCATGCCTTACTGTGTGTGCATTGTCCTCCCTCACTTCCTGTGTCATCATCTCACATTTTTTTGTCTTGCAGTCCTGTCACACTGATCAACTTCTGGCCAGTAGACCATGCGTGAGTACCTGGCTCTCTCTCACACACACACACGCACACACCCTCCCACTCACACACACTGTGTTGTCATTTTGTTTGTGTCTGTGGTGACTTTTCCTCATCCCCATGCGAATCAGCGTCGAGCTCCGTATGCACAGATCTACCAGATTTGTATTAAAGTATGCCTGGAATTGTGGTGTGTTAGTTCAGCTTTACAGTGTCAGTGGTGACGTTGGAGGGCGGATTGGAATATTTGTATCTGCAGCAGCATCGCAGTGTGTGGAAACAGGAACTTTGCTTCTGTGAGATGTTCCTGCTCCGACTGATAATGGGCTTAACTTTAAAGCGTCGGAATCAGAATAAAACAGATGTGCATCCCAGCGCGCATGCCAACAGTGCGGTAATTACCTTTCTCAGAGATTATCCAGACATCTTTACTTAGGAATCCAACTTTACTTTGTGGTGCACACATGTGTTTGAGGTGTCAAGGTGCCTTTGTTGCGGGAGTTTTAAGTGTTTTGAACAGTCATAGCCCTACGTTCTTTTCAAGGGCTAAAATACAGGAGGAGAAGTTGACAGAACTCTCCGAGGGTCCAAGCTAATGATGTCAAAATGCTGATCTTTCCCTGAGCAGACAGCCTGTGACACCTCAGATCTGTTGCGTCTTTTGAAGTACAGGCAAATGTATTCCAGGTCAGGAGAGAATGATTTTAAACAAGGAGCTTATTTACAGAATGTTTCTCAGCCCCATACGTCTGTGACTCGTACTGTCGCTCCCCTTCATCGCTCTCCTGTGGATTCATGCAGCCTGTGCACGTGTGCATGTGTACGTTAGGATTCGTGAGCCTCCTGGCTGGATTGACAAATGTTTTTTTTTTTCTCCCCCCTCCCCTGTCTGTCTCTGTCTTTGTTGCAGGCCCGGATCTTCCCCGCAACTCTCACATGATGACACGCACACTCGAATCGAGCACTACGCTAACCGGTAACGCATTATCAGCATTCAGCAGCAGCTCCCCTCGGCGTTGCGAACGGGACACGACAAAGTAACCTTTCTCGTGCTCTGCTTTTCATCCCCAATGCTGCCATCAAGCACAGCACCTCCTCCAGAGCGTTCTCCCAGACACCAGAACCACCTTTTGATTGATGTGAAGTGGAATAATGAATTCAGAGATGATGTTTAAGCACACCACGCTCCTTGCACTGGGATGCCTCTGTCCCTTCACTCCACGCACGCAGCCGTGAACTCACAGGGGATTGACTGCCCTAATTCAGTGCTCACACAGTTCTGGGGAACTTTCACGTTCTCGACTGATGAGCCGTACGACCGTACGATCGTAGGAAAACTACAAATCAGTGCTTTCACCTTGCTGAACTCCCCCAAAAATCATATCGAAGAGACAGATGGGCTTAAAGCAGTTTCTCACAATCCAGTGATTCTACTGAATTATGAGCATTTTGGTGAAATGCCGTAATGAGTGCAGCTAAATCTTTCAGGCATGTGTCATATACAGTCTTTAGGCTACTGTTGAGACGTCAGTGTCCTCATATCCTCCATGTTGCATTCAAGATGAGTTACCGGTACAGAACACCACATCTAAATGCCTCAAAAGGCAAACATCTGTAATAATCTGCATGCTGTGATTATAATGGTATAGTGTTGTGTTATAGACTTACCTGTATAAGGTTGAATCCCAGGGAGGATGATTCTGGTCTGCAGTCCTAATTCTGCAGAAGCTGGCTTTGGGTTTTTTATTGTTTGGAGGAAAAGATCTGAAAATGTGCCAGTCCTGTTAGCGCTCTCTTCCCTGTCGTTAATTTTAATGCATGATTTTATGCAAATATCTGAGTTGAGCAACAGTGGGAGGCATTTGGAATAATACAGCTGCACCAAATGAGAAGTAAACACTGAAGTCAATCACAAAACCTGGAATTGATCACCATGAATCGGCCCCGTTGTTCTGACAGCAGCGTAACCCTCCTGATATACAACCGTTGAGCTTTTGAACCTGCACTGTAGATCACTAAAAGCTGACTAGATTTTAAAAAGAAAACTACAAGTTTAAGAAAAGAGCTCTGTAGTTGGATGTGTTTGAATTGGATGGACGGGTAAAGATGTAGGAAATGAAGTTGTGGCTAAGCCAAAATACACAAAGAAACAAAATGAATCAACAACGGCTGATTAATATTTGCGTTTTTGAGCTCCCTGGACCCATTCACATTAAAAACCGCCCCCACGAATATTCCAGGGTTAAAGGCTGTATATTCGAGTGCTGTGGAAAGGCTTTATGCACGTTTGTTTCTTATGTCGAGATAAAAAAAATGGGATACCTTGACTTGACACCTGGCTCTTGGCTTTTTACAATAATTGCAGGATATTCCCAACCAAAAACTATGAATATTAAACACGAAGCTGAACTGAAATGTCAAGATATCCCCTTTGCATACAGCAGAATCTGTTCTCATGATGAGAAAGATGCATTGACTTGGTGCTGAATAAGTGGCTCTGCAGTCACAGGCCGGTATGTGCATATGCTAATGCATCTGAGATGTTGTTTGCACCCATCCAGCACGCCAGCATGTGCGCTCAAAGAGCTCATCGACTCCGGGCTGGGAGCGAAGGAAAAAGCCGTCGATGTCTTTTCGCAGTGGAGTCAATCAGACCTGATTCAATAAAACATTTTAGCGCTCCTTCAACCCCACTGCCCCCAGAAACCCCACCGCTGAGGGACAAGAAGCAGTCGAACCAATCAATGAGCCAATCAGGCAGTCAATTGGTCGTTGAATCAGTCGCTCTTGTGCTGTCTGTTGCCATCCCTCCGTGGAGTCAGCGTAAGGAGAATGTTTGACACCACTGGCTGTTTCCTTAGGCTGAAAGGCAGCATATATAAATACACGCGCACTGATGGACGCGCATGCTGAGTCACCCCTCCCCCTCTGGCTCTGTGCTCTTAGCATCGCATCACGATCTGTCTGCCTGCAGATAGCATCCAGCAGATTAAAGCAAGTGGTGAGGTGAAGAAGGAACATAATTAGGCCTTGAGGGAACCAAATGCCCCCCCCAGACCACAAGGTTATCTGGTGTTTCTGTAGCACGGAGCAGATTACCAGTCCGAACACACGGGGCGGATGACGTTGCGTCACAGTCCATCTGCTGAAACACTCCTGCCAAGTGACAAGCTTCTTTTCCTAACAGAGCGTAGATAAAACCACAAAATTGCTGTACTTTTTTTGGGCACACGCTCAGCCACCGTGTTGCTGATCTTGTGTAGATATCAGCGGGACAATTTAAATCTTCGGCTTTTGCCACGCAGCTATGGCGTCGTGGTAGATCTGTTAAAGGAGCAGCCAAGAGGCTTGTTCATGAAGCAAAACACCCTTATTTCAAAGATAATACCATCATCTCCTGAAGCACAGATCCAAATATATAACTAAAAACACCATGAACCACGAAAAAAGATAAACTTTTTCAACTCCATCTCTAAAATACGATTTCGCTCCTCTCCAAATCATTCATTTACACAAATAATACAAAATTCATGTGTATCCGTCTTATTGAGGATATGCAGTTCCTTTAAATTCCCCATGAATCCTTTGTTCATCCCTACAAGTACACGTTTGCGTGTTAATAATTTATCAATACAGTAATATACTTTCCAGTTCATGTACAGCAGTGTTTCTGTGTTAGGCACTAATGCACCAGTAAATCAGTTACAAGGCTGTTAAAGAAGCGATCTGTAGACGATTTAAGAGCGCCTGAGTGGAGTGTTAGAGGTCTGCTCAACGCTACTCTTACAGGGCACCTTATGAGGCCACACAGGCCAACTTGTATAAAATATCAAGAGCTTTGCGGCTACGAAAGGTGCAGTGCAGAGTGTTAGAGAGGACCGAGCGGTGCGTGGGTGTTCCTCATTTCATCAGGTCAGCGCTAAATAACAGCACGTCGACCACAGAAACTCCTGCAGTGGCGACAAGAAAACGTCAAATTTCCCCCGTTTTCTCCCCGTTGGTATCAGAAATATTGTTTGAAAAGAGTGCCATGGTGTTTTACCTGTAGACTCTGCTACCTGCTGCAGCCTTTGGTGTTGGGACTGACTGCTCTGTTTCTTCCCCCTCCGCAGGTTAGCAGAAATGGAGAATCGTAATGGCTCTTATCTGAATGACAGTATCTCACCCAATGAGAGCATGTGAGGACCGCTTTTTTGTTTTTCCCTCCCTCCCTCCCTCCCTCCCTCCCATCGATCGGCTTGCTGTGTGTGAACCTGCTCTGTCATCTCTCTTCTCATTGGCTGGTTGTGACAGTGGCTATTGATATGTGTGATTTGTGTTGTTTCTGACTGTTTTACCTTCCATAAAAACCTAATGTTGCTGTGTCTAATGTTCACACCGTTGTTGGGATGTGATGTTCTTTAACTCTAAAGTTCATGTGGGGGCGAGTTCACAAAAATCCTCAGCCTGCTGCTCAATTAGCTCCCAGGCTAACAGGTTAGCAGGCTGATTTAGGTTATCAAGCGTGGAAACTGCATAACAGTACCTGCTGAAATAACAGAACTTCACTGCTGTCAAAACAGCACATTAGGAGTTGCTAAACTGGCAGATCCAAAGTGCCGGGAGTGGACGGGCAGCTGCAGCTGCAGCAGAACCACTCCTGAGACAGCAGCAAAACCTTTGGAAGGAATTGATTTAGCACGAGCATCTTGTCGGTTTAAACACCTTTTTCTCCTCCATTTCCATTTATATTTTATTAAATGGCCTGTAACATCTGCAGGCTCTAAAATTATTTATGTGTGGACTGAAGCGGCTGATACCACGGCAACAGTCATTTTTAAGAGCTGGAGTCTCCAGATGACCTTCATCTCATAAATCCTGTTTACACCTGTCTGTTTATGAGTCTAAATCATTTAGTGTGTGTGTGTGTGTGTGTGTGTGTGTGTGTGTGTGTGTGTGTGTG
>BJFM01003165.1:59563-75824 GCA_016586285.1 Arothron firmamentum | reverse complement strand
TGTGTGTGTGTGTGTGTGTGTGTGTGTGTGTGTGTGTGTGAGAGAGAGAGAGAGAGAGAGACTCTGCAGAACATTCACTCCGCAACAACTGGGAATTACAAACTTTTCAAACACGTCAGTCATGTGAAATAAGTTTGGAATTATTTTCAACGTTTGACAGCAGTCTTCTATCAATTAAATATTAAACTCCCTGGACAGCTTGAAAAGTTTTGCTGCAGCCCCAAAAACATGAAAAACATTTTATCTTCTGCCAGTTTATTTATTTTAACAGCGTCACATCACCAGGTGTGTTTTGTGCGGATTAAATTTTCAGATTTATGTTACTTCATAATTCAAATATGTCTCCGCAACGTTCAGGTTTGAGTCTTCCTGTTTTATTCTAAATGTTCCAGGTCACATTAGCACAATTCAAACATGCAAGCTTGCTGATGTAAAATCGGTAGAGGAAAAAGCAAGGGAGCAGCGCGGCCTAAATACCTGCCTTACCTGACGTCCTCTCTGGCCTCTGATTGGTCCGTCTGAGCTGCTGACAGACATGTTGGGAGCTCTGCTCTTCCTTCTGTCTGCTCTCCTTCTGTATTTGACTACTGCAGGTTTATTCACAAACTGATTTGTTTTCCTTCATTCCCTGTGTGTGTGTGTGTGTGTGTGTGTGTGTGTTTGCCTGCAGCGATGACGAGCACATGTTGATCCAGCATTACTGCCAGTCTCTGAACCAAGGCTCTCCTCTCAGCCAGCCCCGCAGCCCTGCCCAGATCCTCATCTCCATGGAAACAGAGGAGAAGGGAGAGCTCGAGAGGGTCCTCAATGACCTGGAGCAGGAGAACAGGTCAGCAGATTCTCGTTCCCATCTTGGACTCAAAGATTTGCTAAACTTCTCCGCAGTTGTAGTTGTAGTTGTAGAGTGAGCTCATCATATACGTCACAACTTATATTTACTATGCATGCGTACAAAACGTGTACCTGGCATTTAAATGAATTCCGATTTCTTTGGAAATAGTTCTGGTGGACGGGAGTCTGTAAAGGTTCCGGTCTAACGTGGGTTTTATCCATCCTAGAGAACCACAGTGGGAATCAATAGACCGTGACCTGTAAATATTTGCTACCTGTGGTTGACATTCTGCTGGCCTGCCTTTGTTTATTCCATCCAGGAGCTTTGTTGAAACGCTGCTGTTATTCCTTCTCCCCTTTCATGCTGTGCGCCGCAGCGACCCCCCACCCCCCACCCCCACCCCCCCGTTTAATCAGTCAAACAAAAGTTCACCTTTCCCGACTCGCTGCTATTTCACCTCCGTCGGTGCTCGCTAAACCTCCCGCTCCCTCTGTTCCCCCCCCCCCTGCAGGAAGCTGCAGTCCGAGTACGACCGCCTGAAGAAAGCCCACGACAGGAAGGGCCTGTCCCCGCTGCCGTCGCCCCCGGAGATGCTCCCGGTGTCGCCGCAGAGCGCCCGTGACGCCGAGCTTATCGCCGAGGCCAAGCTGCTGCGGCAGCATAAAGGACGCCTGGAGGCCCGCATGCAGATACTGGAGGACCACAACAAACAGCTGGAGTCACAGCTGCACCGGCTCAGGCAGCTGCTGGAGCAGGTACGCAACTCAGGAACACACACCGTTTTAGTGTCATACACACACTCACACACACACACACACACAGAGTGATATGACACGGTTCCTTTTTTCGGACAGTGACAAGTGTTTAGCGTGTTTCCCTCTTTCTTCTCTTCTGCACAGAAATAAAGTGTTAGCGCCACCTAGTGTGTATAGTTGGTGTTGATGTGAGCTAATGTGACGCAGCGTAGGCTCACTCGGTTGCCGTTCCACATCGGTGATGAGTTATATTAAAAACGTTGTCATAGAAACCGCCAGGCCTGCAACGAGAATATGACCGAATTCTGATCTTCAGTCAGGCTTGTCTGATTATGAAACAGTTTTCTTTCAACATCTCAGAATTATGCTCTCGCACATTTTGATCAGACGGATTCCAAGGTGAACGGCACAGCTCTGTCCTCGCCCTCCACCTCCTCGCAGCGCTCCGACTCCTCCCTCCCCGTGCTGCGTGTGGCTGCCAGCCAGACGACTGACACAATGGGTAAAGACGCACACAGTTGCGCGCACACAGGCACACGCGTACCCACATGCTTGTTCACCAAGAACCAAGCCTCCTCTGTTTCCTGTTTCAGGTGATGATGAGCTGTCCAGCCCTTCCCAAGATGCATCTGGGCTGGAGGAAGTGATGGAGCAGCTGAACAATTCTTTCCCTCACAGCCAGGGTAGGAAACAGCAGGCGCTCTGACTAAGCTTGAATAAAAATGTCTTTGAAACCGAGTGGAATGATGAAGGCGGCAAGCGCAGATGTGGCATGATGTAAAAACAGGCTCCGACATTGGCTGAATCCTGCGAAGTGTTCTTCTCATTACAATCTGCTAATTAGTCTAAGATAAATGTGAACATTTCAGGATAGCTCAAGCCTCAGAAAAGCCGGTTTGTGACACGGAGCCTCTGTGAACATCGGAAGACTTGAGTCGAATCAGCAGCTGCGTCTTCTCAAGCGTCCTCCTTCCTCTCTGAAATCACCCTGTGGCTGACTGTGTTTGTCCTTTCTTTCCTTTCTTCTCTTCTTTTCCTCTTTTTGTCTGCGACCCAGCAGGGAGAAGGGGACACCTGTGAGAGGTTAGTTGCTCGTCTTTCTTCCCTGTCCACCCTCCCAGCTTCGTCCCCGTCAGACTTCTGGACCACCAGGGGTTTGGCCCAGACCACAGCTTTGCCTACCAATAATGTGGTTTATTAATGATGCCGCTGTAGCGAGTGGAAAACGAAACGCGGCTGAATGAAAGCGTTTGGCTTCGCTGATGCACGTGTAAAATCAAATCACTGTCCTCGCTGCTTCCCCCTCTGTTTAATTTCCTCTCTGTTCCGTCACACCGCTGCTCTCTTCCTCACAGTACACAAGATGGTGCAGCAACTGCAGCCCATCATGTGCAGTTTTTTACACTTTACCTTAGGGCTGAAACGATTCATCGAATAATTTGATTACTAAAATGCTTTGGTAAAAATAATTTTTTTGTGAAGGCTTCGTTAAAATTCCGTCCACTCTACCTCGCACTGTGTTTGACACCGATCGTCATTTCTGTTGCGCGACGCACTGGCATTGCAAAGATCGATGTGAGACGCGGATCGCCAAGAATTTAACATTAAAAATAAAAGAAAACAATGTGCAATGTGTCTACTGTCAGGTGGAGTTAGCTTAGCGTAATAATACAACGCTTCTACGCAGCGCCCCCAAAGGAAACATCCGGTCTCTGCTAAAAGTTTGCAGAGCAGACTGGAAACGGCAAGCTAATCCTGACGATAATTAGCAACAATTAACAGAAATCAGTGTGATCCATGATTGAGAGAATCTGGTAACTAACACACTTTGTTTATAGCTCTGTGGAAAGGCTGATTCAGAACTTTAATCAATGTAGCAGCTACTCTGCAAGGTATCATGTTTCCCCCAACTCGGCTAAGATTTGCAAAAGATAAGTCTATTATATCAGCAGTATATTTTTTATCTGACTACTCGATTAATCGCCAGAATAATCGATAGAATACTCGATTACTAAAATAATCGATTGCTGCAGCCCTAGTTTACCTCTCTGCTCTGTGTTTATATTCACATAAAAGACGTTGGAGCTGTTTGACTGTTGTTAGCCTGCCACCCTGTGTGTGTGTGTGTGTGTGTGTGTGTGTGTGTGTGTGTCCCAGCATTTCAGCCACAGTAAAGAACAGCGAAGTCGTAAAGGAGCTAGTTTTGGATGCAGTCCTGGTTCTAAGTTCTGCACAGCCTCCCAGTTTGGCCTAAACATTTTGATCTCTATGCAAAGTCAGCCAGTTTGTGTCATTATCTGTTGGTCATTCATTTCAGCAAAGTTTAGATTTTTCACCAGGCAAAAATGGCGTAAAGATCAGACTCGATGTCTAAATTGTCCTACAGATACTCGGGTAACACACCACAGCTGTAACACTAATCCTGTTAGCCTCAGCTTTGCTTAGTGCCAACATTAGCCGGCATCTGACGTGTAAACACTGTTGTAGTGTTGAGTGCACAAAATCATTCAAATGTTCCTACTTCCTGCCTCCAGGTCGCAGTATTGGCAGTTTGTTCCACATGGCCGATGACCTGGGCCGAGCCATGGAGTCACTGGTCAGCGTGATGACTGACGAGCGCAGCGCCGAACAGCACGAGGCGCTGCCCTTATGATCCCGTCCTCTCCCCCTTGCCCAAATAACCCTCGGCCGTATGTCCCACCCCTCCTCCCCCGTTGCATGCTTTTCTAGTCAAAACAACTGGATTGGAAAACAGTTTACAAAGAGAATATATAATGTCTATTTTTGTGAAGGATTGAGCAACAACAAGTTAAACAAGAGAAACATTATAACTTGTAGATTTCAGTAGTTTCTTAAAATGTCCTGAAGTTGTTTTATTATTAACGGAGGCTGGTTTTTAAACTTCTATGCAATTGTATAAAACGAGATGAAAGAAAAGAATGATTGTAACCATAAGGGTGCTTTCAAAGAGGAAAACGTCTTTTCTAACAGCGTACACTACTGTCAAGGTAATGCAGGCATCCTGGATCTTTACAGTGTGTCGTGTGTACTGTTTGTCTGTGTGAGTGTGTGTATCTTTTTTTGTCAGCGAAACCTCATGCCATGTTGAAAAATGTTCATTCTTCCACGAAGCCGCCCTTCCGTTTGTTGAGCTCCAACCCTTTTGCCCGCAGCCAGAGTACGGTCAGTGTAGCGTGTGCTGCAAAGAGGAGCGATGCAGAGCTTAGACAGGTCAGCACTTCAAAACCTAACGAACATCGTGCAAAATGAAACTCCTGCAGGGACTGAGCTCTGTAACATCTCTCCAATAACATTTGTGCTACTGTGCTCACACGGTGGATCTGCCGAAAACAGCGCCACCTTGTGGAAAGACTGATGTCAGCAGTCATGTTGAAGCAAATCAGGGAAGTCAGCTCTCATGATTCTACTGATTCCCAGGACGGCTGGGGGATAGTAGAATGCACGGTTAGCTGAATGGGGAAGAAAAGACAGCATTTGATATATCTTTCAATTATATTTACCAGTAATCATATTTTGTTTGATACCTTGACTGTACTTTTCTCAGCCAGTTAAATCAGTTTTTACAGGATAAACTTACCTCTGTAACCATTAAATTGCTTTTTACATGCATACTTGCATGAATTGCACTTTAATTTTAAAGGTACCAGTTGGGTTCTTTCAATACCTGATGTTGCAGGCACTTATTAAATTAGGTGACGTCTGTCTGCTGCCGCGCATACTCTTGAATGAAAAATGATTTTCTGTTCTCAAAATAATCTATACAGTGCACCTGTAATTACAATAAAGCTACATTTTTTATATTCCAAAGTCATTTTTAAGGGAGTGAATATTCAAAGAGGAGTATTTGTAGCTCTAAATGTTCACTTTTCAGTGGCGTGTGTGTCCTTAATTGAATATTGCAGTAACGTTGTACATGTACAGCTCAATAAAACGTAAGTGTTGATGCAGTCAGGATTTGTAGGCCCGTACACGACACTGGTTCTTGAGGTTTTTGTCCTGGGAGGAGTGTTGCAAGGCTGACACAATTTTTCTGTTCAGACGATTTAAACAGAAATGAGTGAATTTGAATAAGCCCGCTAACGTTACCACTACCTCGTGTGATCCGCAGCATCCTGTCAGACTGATTATCAGTTCTTACTGGCTGACACGAGTCACATTACATTACCCAGTGACTGGCTCCGTTCTGACTGCACTGTACGATCCTCCAGTCCGAACGTCCAGATGCACACGCTGCATTTACAATCTGAGTGCAAACTGTCCTTTTTAGCCCAATCCGTTTGTGCACACTACTGTCAAACTCAGACATTTGTTTTCAGCGCAGAGGGTTAGAACACTGTTTCATTTGGTGTTTTTTGTGCTGTGTGAGGTGTTTGATATTAGCACGTGTGACTAAATAACCTCCATACTTATTTAATGTGTAACTCTCAGAGGAGACTGTGGTGAGCAGCACATCGGTACACATCTGTGTGGTTTGTTTTGAGCATCATATTCTTTAAGGTTTCCGCTTTTGTTTCATTCTCACATTCTTTTTTTCAATAATGCATCAATACTTCACAACATATCAGACTCCACCAAATATATGCCTTACTACTGTATTATAAAATGCTTTACTGTATATCAATAAAGCACGCAGTTATGTTCATTTGATTGCCCTCTTTTTCTGCTTTTCCTGCCACAGCCAGGATAACCTCTGCTGGGCAACTACCAGGACTGAGTTTCACACTGACATCCTACAGTCAGGGAAAAGTTGAAAATAAGCGTCTAGATTGCCAGTCTGCAGGCAAAATTGCAAAAAGAGCAGGCAAGGCGAAAGTGCACCAGTGGGCTGTCGGTTTATATAAGCCCTTAAAGTAGTAGGAGGGGGATATTCCATGTTTCATGAAGCATGATTCCTGGTTAAACCAGGCATATTTTAAGAAATCTGTCTCATTTTAGAGAAACTGCTTTGCAAAAGGGAGTTTACGCATGTCCCAGATTTCCGGCTCAGCTTCACCTCAGGCTCATTCAGAGTCATTTCCAATCTGTCAGACCGTTTCCTTCCAAAGTCTGCAGCACAACCAGGCCAAGAAAAGGAGCAAAGTGCCAAGACGGGAGGCTGCTAGCCAGCAAACAGGCATGCAGGTCTTAACACAGCAACTACGTCATGCAAAATAATTCTCAGGCCTCATGCTGCTGCATTACAGTCTCATTGTGTATGAATGTAAATACGTGATTTTTTATACCTATGATGAAAGTTACTGGATGAAATTTGATTAAACAGCAGCTCCATATCAACATAGATCTCAAACTTGTTCCTGACAAAATTAACCGGCAACATTTTTAATTGAGTACAAAATAGCAACTATTACTCATGACAAATACTAACATTTCATAAAGAATGGGGACATCTTTTAACACAAGTCTCAATATGATTTTTTTTTTTTTCAAGTAGTAAAGGCAGGGGATTAAATGTGCCTATTTGATTAGATCATGTGATGGTATGTGTGTAATTCACACATTTCAGTACATTGTAGAAAACTAAACAAATGTTAATAATAGTTTGTAGTAACTTGTGCAGCTGCTCGAGAACTTAGTCTTAAAAGTCTGAATAATTACGTTTATTGCTCTGCATTATGTTATACAACCCCAAATTTCTCATTTAAGTTTGTTTTTTATGCAATAAAAATGTTGTTTTTTTTGGGGGGGGGGTTGTTTGGTTTTTTTAAGGAACATTTAAAAGTTCTCTGGATGTTCTTTTTCACAGTTTGTCTAATAAAACGTGTGTGTTTGTTATTAAATAAAGAAAAGCGGAAGCTGCAGCTCTGAACCGGAGGGCCAAGTTTGACAGCGACTCCGGTGGTTTACTAATAAAAGCCTGAACATTCGGACATAAAACCGGAATAGAAACGGGATCCAAGATACTTTTTAGGCTGTTTTAAATCTTGGAAATGATTCATGAGTGAAGAAGTAAAAAAAAAAAAAAAAACGTTGAACGCCAAAGACGCAGCAGCTTGATTGACGGGAATGCGCACTTGATTAATGTCATGTGGTTTGAGTTTAACCTCACCGTTCCATGAAACAAGAAAACTGGATGAAGCTGAAACCCGCACCCAGGGAAAGGGCGACAGGAAGGTAGGACTATCCGAGATCACTGCGGTTTGGGCGGAATAATCTGGCTCAACCGTTCGCGTGTGCAGTTTGTGACAGAATAAACCTTGCGTGCACAAAGCTGTTTCTCTGTGCGTTTAAGTTCCAAATCTTACTTTATACGGCTTTGCTATGCGTACCAGGAGCTTGCAATAACTAAATTTGGTTAAAAAATGTATTTGTATACTATATAAATCGTTAAGCCTACTGTATTTTAAAATGAATGGCACTCTCACGAGGCACATCAGGGTAGATTTAAACGCTCCAGAAGGGGCACGTGCTGTTGTAGTTTTGCGCATTCATTTGTCGAGTGCGCCCTCTTGTGGCGCAGGTTTTACACGTCAACTGACGTCAATCTGTCTCCTGAAGAGAATGACATTCAGATGCAAAGTTTTCCACTTTTTATTCCCCAAACATACCAAGAATTGACAATCTTTTGTTATATAATATTGCGTTATTTTATGATAAAGCATTCAAGGTCTGGCTTCATGCTGCGATAAGTTTTTGTTTGCACCGGTATCGATCACCGTGTGTGTAAAATACGGAAGATGTAATTGTTGCATTTCTTGTTGCGGAACCAATTAACGCGAAAAGCTTTGTCAACGCTCATTGCTAATCTCGACAGCCCATCATTTCTGAGGTTATGGGTTCTGCAATAGGGGCAATTTTGCCCACAACCATCACTGTGACACTCTGATACTGGTAATACTCGGACCCCTTGAATAACCGAACTCCTCCTGCGTCACAGTAGGCTGCATCAATGCCGCTCAAGCCGAAGGGCAAGTCCCGGGTAACGGTCCTGGATGTGTCGGTTAATGAAACATCAAGAATTCTGTTTCCTGTCAAAAGAGATTGTTGAACATATTTGTTATCCACCTATGAACAAGCAAACCTTTGTATTTATTCCTGATGTGTTTGTGCCTGATCATAGTCATGATTTAAGAAATCACCAAATACAAACTTACCTTGAATGATATGAACTACATCTTCATTTGGACACACAAAAGCAGCATCCACAGCACCTTCTATGCCAAGCTCCTCTGTCAGGGTTTTAGGATAGCCTTCAATCAGAGTGTAGTGAGCACCTCCTTTGTAGATGTAAACCTGTGTACCCTGCAAGGTTGTATCAGAACTTGAGTGATTTGTACACAGCTTTTATGGTTTAATGTCAGAATAGGTAGGAAAATGCACCTGGATTAGGTACATTCTGTCACTGTAGGAAAATACTGCATCCACCCTTCCAACCACCTCTTTCCACAAACGAGTGATGGGGAAGGCATGGACACCATCGCGCCGAGTGTCCAGGCGCATGTAGATGCGTCCTGTGGAGGTCAATGATGAGAGGTGAAAGCTTGAAGCAACGATGAATGAAATGCCTGGGTGTAATGTAAAAATGATTGGCATTTAATGCAAATCAGTAGGCCGTTACCTGCAAAGGCATACATTTTCCCTGCATCATCAGTCGTGATGGCGTCTATTTTGACTTCACTGCATTTAGGGGGTTGATAGCCAGCTCCATGTCCTGCAAGTCACATACAGAAACCTGAGGACGTATTCACTTCAAGCATGAAACAAATGTGACAGACTGATGAGGATGAACTCACCAAAGTTGGGACACTTCATAAAGTAATTCCTGGCATCTTTTGGATAGGTCCCGTTCACCTCTCCGGATATGGGGTGGAATCTGGTGAAGTTGTTTCCATGGAAACAGTAGTAGTGCTCCAACCAGCGAAGAGCAGAGGTGCAGGCAGGCAGGTGGGACCATGTCTTAGTCTTCACCGTCTTAGTGCTCAGATCATACATATGAACGTCCTGTCCTGTTGGAAGCACATTTTAAATGAGTATTATTATTATTATTATTATTATTATTATTATTATTATTATTATTATTATTATTATTATTATTATTATTTCACTAGAGGGTGAAAGTACATTACACATGTTACAGTACACATGCCAAACCCAAAAGTGAATACATTTGAAACAGTATATTTCATCAGTCGTATTCATCTCACCAAAGGATATTCTGCAATGTTAACGTACCCTTGAAAAATAAAACTGAATCAGCCATGCACTCTCCTTTGGGGCACTCCACTGCTGCATCCAGGTGTGTGGGAACACCAGGAAACTCCTCATTGATGCGTTTTGGATAGCCATCTTCCAGGACGTGGTCATAATAACTGAACACTTGGTCATCCTATATATAAAATAATAATATTGTAGACCAGTTGTTGCATAGACAAGAACTTGTGGTTTGATTCTCTAAAATAATCACAGCATAAACAATCTTTGGTACCAAGAAGAAGTGGATGTGGTCATGGTCATCTGGATTGGCATTGTTGTGCATGCGGAAGGCAGCGTCTATTTTGCCACTGTTGGGAATGTTGCCAATTTCCTTGAAGGACTCGCTGACAAGCTGTGCTGGTCCTTGGAAACCCTTCCACATGTAGGCACCTATGTGCATTCCATGCCATACAGGAAGTTTATATCAAAAATGTGCAAAACGGCAGGTAAAAAGAAAATAAATCTGTTGAAATACCTTTGAAGAAGAAATGATTTCCTTTTTCATCAGGAGTGATGGCATCAAACTCAATTCCTGCACATCGGTCTGGCAGAGCAGGTCCGGAATCTTCATCTTTCACCTCAGAAACGTTGTCTGTGTCACATAAATTCAAATGTGATATGAATGTATGCATCTTTGTATGTTTGTGGATGTACAGGTGCTTTTGTGTTTACGGTGCTAAGCTGACTGAAACTAAAAAAGAACGCACCTTTTTCTGCTGCATCTTGGGGCCTATAGATTTAAAAAACAAAAAACAAAAAAAAGACTTAGAATTAGATTCCAGTTTCCAGAAAAAGCCAGTTCTGTGCTTTTTCTAGAAATGATTGTGTCACAAGAGGTCAGTGAGGGCACTTTTGTGAGGTAATATGATGACTTTGCACTCTGGTATTTGTTTAATTGATCCAAATGATGGACTTTGTTAAAAGACAAACAGTTATGGTTGACTCAGCAGAAGCTTAAAAATAGGAATGAATTCAACCCAAAAGCATATTGTTTCATTGGGTTTTCAGTCTCCTGTCATAAAAGTGTATGCTGAATGGCTTAGGAGACAGAATCTGTAGAAAAGCTGAACATTAACCAAATATCACATACTTCATCAAGCACAACACAGTTTTGTTTCTTTTACGTTTGTTAGAAACAAACATCACATATATTTGCGGTAAATTCATTTGCGGTACATGAGAGAGGAGCGGAATACTCACGCGGGCGCAGCATCAGTGAGGACGAGGACCAAACACAGGAGCAGAGTTTTGCTGGAGAGTTCCATGCTGGTGTTCTCTGGGTCTGGCTGTGGACCACCGCTTCTGCCTCCCCAGCAGCTGAGCACGCGCTTTATACTGGCGCGTGTGTGATTGGGCAACAGAAGAAAGTGTGTTTGCAGTATGAGTGTCTGGGCTGTTTGTTTGCACTGACGGGCTGTTGGAACTTTCGGCATTGCAAAATGGATTTTCTTTCTAAAATATTCTGTTCTTATTCTAATTGTTCAGCGACAGTATAAAACATATTGGAGGACATTTTTAGTATTGAAAATTAACATCTCCCTTTAAATATCTAATCACTGGTACTTTAATTACTATGGTACATTTTTCAACTCTGATTACTCACTTGGGAAATGTACTTTCTGTCTGTTTGTTGTACCACAGTATGTAGCAACGCAGACATTTTTGGGAAAACCGAATCATTTTCCAAAATATCCTTTCATGTTGTGTAATAATTAATTGCCAAAGTAACAACAAAAATATGTAACAACAAATTAATGGAAAAATAGATATCAGAGTTTTATTATATTTGGTAAATGTAGAAAAGCAAAAACTCTGCTGTAAACCAACCAAACTAAACTACTGATTACGCCACACTAAAACATTCACGTAATGATCATTGATTGATATTTATTACATAATAGATATTCTTCAAAAACCAAAAAAAAGCCCAACAGTTTAATATGTCTACCAAGCTTTACTGGAGACTAATTAAAGAAAACAACAAAGAACTGGAAACACACTTAGTCATAGCATGCATCATTACTCTTAGCTGCATTTAACTATTCAATTTGTTTGCCCTCTATCGATTAATTATTGGCATGAAATTGGGTCAGAAATCTCTTCAGAACTGATCTCCCTGGAGCCAGCAGACAGTAGAGGTAGAATACTTAAAGGAATCTAAGTTACATTTGATAGAATATTACTAATTTGGTATTTGTTTCTATCTCATTCTGCAGTTTACTTATAGCGGTAAATCTTAATACAGTGGTTCATGCTGTCCGAAACAACCACGTGGCCATCGGGGAGCAGTGCCAGCCCTCTGGGGCTACTCAGGTTAGCGTTCACCAGAGGCCAGCCCAGCCCTTTGGCTGGGTACAGAAGAACGCGGTGGTGCTGCTTGCCCCAGTCAGCCACCAGAACATCACCGTCGCTGTCGATGCCAAGACCCCAAGGGCTGGTGAGAACCGGTCCCAGGCCGGAGCATACTCCCAGGACACGGATAGTGTTCCAGCCGGGTTCCAGAACCCGAATGCACGCTACCCGTCCAGACTCATTCCCTCGTTCAGATACTGCCACGAGCCCGGAGGCGAGGCAGGCCGCCACCAAGTACGGCCTGTGGTACCCCGTCACCACCGTGCGCTCCAGTCTGACACCAGTTTTAGGATCCAGCTTGAGGGAAGTGAGAGAGCCGCGTTTCATGTCGGCGACCAGGAATTCGTCTCCACGGGTCACGGTCACCCCCCTCGGCGCTTCCAGCTCTTCGCTGGTGGAGCCGATCATGGTGCCTCCAAACGTCTGCAGGAGGCGTCCGTGACGGCTGAACACCAACACGGCCCGTTCAGCCGCACATGTCAGCGCGATGAGGCCCTTTGAGTTCACAGCCACATCAAAGTAGTTGCAGATGCGGGAAGACCTCTCTGATCCTGAGGGAGATACCTGCTGCACAACATTCTTCTGGAGATCAGTCACCTGGATGCGGGCATTGCCACAGTCCACTACAAACAGCTGGCCTTTGGCGGTGGCGTGGACACCACTTGGGAGGTTGAAGTCGGTGCGACCGGATCCTTGTCTCCCAAACTGTTTGACTAGATGAGCTGAATCCAGAGCAGCTGAGGAACCTTCTTCTCCTTGCTCCTTCAGAGCCGATGCACCTCTTTCTTTGATACCCTCGTGAAGATGCTGTGAAGTCTCTCTTTGCTGTAATCCGTTACCTCCAATAGCTGACATCGACAGAGATCTGCTGACACAGTTCGAATTTGAACTTTTTGAACCACATGCTTCATTCCTTGGTTGGCGTTCATCTAAACTCGTGTCAAATTCAGATGTGAGATGCATCATGGTAACCTTTCTTATTACTCTATACTCACCCTTGTGGCCATTAGCCAAAGGCTGACATTGCCCTGAAAGGTCACTGGAGGAACCTGAGCAGAAGTTCTCTTGTCTGGGGGGTCCATTATCTGCAGTGTTCTCCGTGTATGTAGAACAGGAATCCTCGCTGCTACTGTCCACTAAGGATTCATTTGAGATCTTGGGTAGATGTGGGTGATGTCCAGCTGAAAGCTCTGGAAGACTGCGTCTCAGGACCGAGCTTCTCAGTTTAGGGGTTGTTGCCGCCACATCGTTGCTTTTATCATCTGCCCCTTCGAGAGCGCAGGACGGCTCATCGAGTGAGACCATGACAGCAGCTCTTTGCTTCTTCTTTCCCTTCAGTGTAGGCCGCCTCAGTTTTTCATCTTGTCTTCCGTCAGATTCATCGTCTCCAGATTCGCCTTGACTCGACGCCGGTGGGATGGCAGGGAGAAGGTCTGAACACACAGACTCCACTTCCTCCTCCTGGGAGGACTCGGAAACACCTCTTGGTGTGGGAGACTTTACAGGAGGTCTGTGTTCCTCATCCTCTGTCGAGCTCGACAGACGTAGTTTTCGGACAACGCGCGTGTTTCCACCATTGGACTTACTCTTCTCCTCTGGACTGCACCTTTGTCCAGCTCTGTTTGGTGGGGGCTCCTTTCGGATTTCAAGAGGGGTTGTATTTGAGAAGGCTTTATCCCCTGAGTGCAGAGCACATTTTTGCCCTTGGACACCACACACACCTATTGGATAGGTCATATTTTGCTCACGAACATCAACTTCACCCAATCTCAAGGCCTTGGATTCAGGATTTGTTGAGAAACAAACTCTTTTCAAGGTTAAAGAGATTTCCCAGGGTTGGGTGACCTCTGCTACTCCTCTTTGCAGCTGGTTTTTGTTTGCTCGTCCAGCAGTACTGCCCCATCTTTGGATCTGGTCCTTCAGTTGTCCAATTTTTCTGAGCTGATGGTCAACAAGTGACTGCACGACTCGAACAGCTGCAGCATTCTCCCTCTTTACCTGACTTAGATAGCGTTGGGCCTCTCTGTGTTCCAGCTCAACCCTCTCAAGGAGTCGACGCTCCTCCCGCTGGGCTTCGAACACAGCGTTGTCCAGCTCTTGGGTCATTTCCTCCACCTCAGTTTGCTGTCGCTCTCTGAGACTCAGCAGTTCTCGCTCTCCCTGCTCCAGGTTAGAAAGCGCTTGGGTGACCCAGGGAGAGGGTAACGTAAAAGAGATAGGTGTAAAACGGGACTCCCCGGGGCTGTAGGGTTGAGGGGACGGGGAGCAACTGTCCCTCTCTTTGGGAGTGCTGTGTGTTAAAAGAGCTGAGAACCCAAGGAGGGCTCTTCTGTCTGACTGAGACCTCGCTAGCATTCTGAACGACAGGCTGGAACAATCCTCTTGCTCAGTGGGGTTTTAGTTTTCTGTGGCTAATGCAACCTGTAATGCAATGAGACAATCACAGAGAAAAGTCTTATCACATCCCCCGTCAACATGTAATTCACAATACAAGTCCAAGTTTCATACACTTACTGTAGAACGTAGATATGATATATGTTAAAATTAAATTTCAATTAAGCAGTGTGTGTGTGCGTGTATGTGTGTGCGTGCGTGCATGTGTGTGTGGACATATGAATGGACAAATGTAATAATTACTGTGCTTTAAAAGTGCTGTCTTTGGTGCTTTCAGAAAGGCATTTGACCTCCTTGTTGTTTGTGTGTATCATATTATCATAGGACACTCTTGTGCTTGAGTTGGTTGTGTTTTTAAACTGGGGCACCGGTTGCCTTCCATTGCAGCTGTATCTATTCCACGTAATATTCAGTTTCTCTAAAGCACTCTCAAGTTTCCACTGTCCTGTTTACATGAAGTCAGTATTGGAAATTCAGCCACTAAATACTTCAGGAGCTAAAACACTGGTTGCATAATGTAAACATCATTTTTTTTCTTTTTCTTTTTGTCTATATAACAAATGAATAGAGGCAAAAGCGGCTTTGTTTCCAGTCTTTTTTCTTTACGGCACGCATCATCAACCTTCTCAGATGGCTGCTTTAGAGTCCCGCACAGACGCTCATTGTCACTGAAGGTATGTGAGGGTCTGCCAGAAGGACTGTTACTCCCTTTTTGCTGAAGCTGTGTGGCCAAAGTGGATCCCATTCTGAGGTGTGGATTGTAGGTCCCTGCATGTCTGTGTTAGTGTTTTAGACCTGGTTACTGAGACTTTTGCCCTCTGGAGCAAAAGAACACGGCTATGATGAAAGAAAGAGGAGTCAGTTTACTCTGTCTGCTCACAATAGTGTCCCAATGGAAAGATGTCACCCCGTGCATAAAATCTGCCCCCCCCCAAAAAAAAACTGTTGAAGATGGAATCTTTTCATTAAGTATTTTATTCTTTTCAAGAAAAGGTGGCCTTTAATAAAAGTATTTATATACAGTACAGTAGATAGGTAGGTAGCTAAAGTGATATAAATCACAATCTCAAAGTTGTACTTTAAATATATATACTGTTTAATAGTTGTTAATTATCAGTCTGTTTAGTGGAATGATGGAATTAAGGCAATGTGTCAGCAGCAAATCCCTGTCACTGCTGGAGTACAGCCACTGGTTCTTCTCAGGTTACTCTGCTTTTAATGTTGAATGAGAGGCACTAGTTGCTAAGTTACCAGATCGTCTTTGCTGAGACTATGGAATAAATGATACCATTCATAATTGAGAGGATTATGCAGGATGTTGAGAAGCATTCCAGCATAGTGTAACTAAACAATGGAACCATTCACAGGAAGTTACAGAGCACAAAGCTGCAGGTATGGGCCAGCTGGAATGCTACTCTGCACTTAGTCATTGAAACATATAGCAGCATTATAAATTATGCATTTGCACTACATGTTTTTTTACTTTGCACTTCAATAAAGTTTCTATTTATTGAATGCTAATAAAATACTCTATTTGATGTACGCATAAAACAGATAAATAGGTGAAAGCTTTCAGTGATCGATGACCTACCTGGGTTTCAGGTGTTCCTTCCTTGCGCACTTCTGTCTGGTCTGATTATTGGCCTGCAGGTCTTCCTCCTTCTATCTTTCTGTCACGCCCCCATCTCATCTTCTTCCGTCCCTCCTCCTTTTCATT
>BJFM01003165.1:35890-59520 GCA_016586285.1 Arothron firmamentum | reverse complement strand
AGTTGTGTGTAAAACCGGAAAAGCGTCTCATGAGTTTGTAATATATATGGCATATTTTCAAATTACACCTATTGAAATTTTCTTCTGAAATAGTGACTCGCTGACTCTGTTTCTTTAAAAAAAAATTAGAACAATGCACCATTCCAGTAGAAATTGATGATCTCCCGTGATATGTTTGGCATCATCTTGTGGCCCCACTCTTGTGCTGTGGCCCCGCTGCAGCTTCACTTTAGGGTTGCTAAGGTGTGAGGATGCCTGTGTGTGCTGATTTTATTGGACAAATGGTGTTGGGCCAGTTAGAGTCGTAGGAACTGTAATGTTCTATTTAACCACTTGATGTCAGCAAAGACAAAGCTTCGAATGAGGCAGCGCTGCTCCGGTCGGGCATTGACTGTCGGCTCGGTTGTGTGTTTTGCTTCACAGTTAACTGGTGTGGTGTTATCAGGTGGACCTCAAACACATAGGTTTTATTCTTGTGATTTCTATTTTGTTGCAGGGAGAGTACAGGCATTTAGTTCTTTGATGGTTTGTTTTTTAGCTGATTGAATTAAGTTTTTTTCTCACTTCGAGAGGCTCTGGTCTTTTTTATGTTTGTGCAACTGTGCTTTTTCTGTGTACAAAGTGGAAGTCTCAGAGTGGTATGCAATCAGAAAAAAACACAAACCTTATTACGAACGTACAAAACTAGTCGTGCAAGGCAAATGCAAGTGAATCCTGGGGGGGATGATGTAATGAAATGAAAAAATGATTGCGCCTTAAAGTTACACTCTTCTCTCTATTCATCAGTGACATATGTCAGTTTAATATTCTAGTTTTAGAGCTAAGCTGTTGGGTTAATTTCTGATTTTAAGTTCTTATGCAGGTGTGAAGGACTAACAGATTCCCTACTCTTATAGGATCCAAGTTCTTCTCACCAATTATCCACACATACACACACACACACACACACACACACACACACACACACACACACACACACACACACACACACACACACACACACAAACACACACACAAACACACGCACACACACACACTGAGCACTGCCTCCTGGACACAGATGGGTCCTAAGACATCAGTGTTGTTAGATGTCAGACAAGGTCCTACAGGCTGCCTGGCTGGTGTTGTGACTGATTATTTCTATCTTCCGCTCTGTCAGGAGAGATGGAAAATTATATGGGCCTAAGGTGGTGCTCCATTATTGATATCACTGTTAAAACTCTCAAATCCAGCTGCTCGCCACGCTACAATTAAATCTGCACGCTGCTTTCTTCCTGCGTATTGTGACAGAGAGTAATGGTCCAATAGTTACCGTAACAAAACAATAATGTGATTCAGCGTGGCAGCATAACAACCATACATATATATAAAAACCAGGACAGGGGAGTTAATGGATTGTTATTACCGCTCCCAAACAAATGGTAGCATCCCAACCACCGGCAACAGGAAGACTTGTTGCAAACCATTACAAGAAGTTTCCCAGCTTTCCTGGCTGAGATCAGAAAGCTGGTCAAGAACGTCACGTTGCTCTTCTCTGGGTTTGCATACAGCCGGCAATATTAGGTGATAAATATGGTAATGGTCCTCCCTCTACTGGGACTTTCTCCTTTCAGAGAGGAAGATCTGGTTGTGGCGTTAGATTCGATTAATTTCTGCTCATGCCACTCCTCATTTTTGTGTCCCCCTCTTTGATGCCACCTCCCCCCCCTTCTTCTCTAACACTATGATATTAGACGAACAATCGCAGAAACAAAACGAGCTGGAACAACCAAGATGGGAACAGATGGCACATAATTGCCTGGTGGAGGAAGCCAGGGAGTCAATTTTTACCCGTCCTGGGGGAGCTGCAGTTGCAAGAAGGGGGGAGGGGGAGGGAAAAGTGCAGGTGCATTTGTTTTGATCAGATATGGCCTAGAGGAAGCATCTGAAAAATATTCATCACACGCACATTAGGGGAGGAATTCAACAAAAAAAAAAGTGTTGTTGGTGAGATGGATGGATGTAATCGTGAGGTTTCATCAGGGTGAGGAGGTGGGTGTGAGTGAACACCAGCGCTTGCCTAGCAAATTAATACCACACTCAAGTGTCACCAAAACTGTAAAACTTTCCGATGGCAGCATTCTCTCCAAAATTGTTCATCCTTATTTGTGATGTTGTGAAGTTGTCCTATAAATATAATGTGAGAGATCCGGCATGAAAATAAAGTGGCACAAAAAAATCAACTAATACTTCATAATAATACAGACTTTAAATAAAATCTTAGAAGGAGTGACACCCACCAGTCTACTAACTGACTGGTTGTACTTTATTTGCATCAGTGCTCCAAGAACCAATCTTTTTTATGTAGTACCTACTTTGTTTGAAACCAGTGGTGACATAAAATTATAGGCATTAGCCCCCAAGAGTTAACAATTACACCAAATCACCATCAGGGTCAGAAATAAATCAAACCAAACTGAACTATACATATAAAGATGGTTTGCTGGACAAAGACGTTGATACAAATACAGGTATTATGTAGCTCATCCTCAACAGGATTCATTTCCACGGTCACCTGTAACTTAAACTCAAGGAAATTTAGGACAACTTTAAATACAACTCACACAGCAGATTGTGTAGATCTGTTATTTTTGGTCACACAGGAAGATGACAACCCTTGCAGTTTAAAAGAGACTGAAATGTTTATATATTCTTAAGATTATCACATGTTTCACTGATTTTGTGCAACCTTTTTGGCAGCTGTTGACTGATCATTTCTGAATGAATATGCATCAAACATTTTGTCTTCTTCAGCTTTCCTCTCACTTATTTTAAGATAAACTTAATAATTGTGGTGTTTGACTTGTAAAATGGTCAGAACAAACTTAATACTATAGTTTGTCTGAATCCAGTGCACGTGTGCAACATGGATCTGTTGGATAGTGTGCAGAAATGAATTCTTTTTTTTGATCTCCTCTAAGCTCTGACCACATCTGTTCAATTACCAGCATGGAAAGTGCATTACCACTGGCTTTGTTGTAGGAGATGCTTGATTTTCTTAGTAAAAGGCAGATGAATTTCTAATGCTCTGATCCCCTCTGTTGTGAATCTCTTCAGCAGACTCAGGCCTGGGATCAGAATAAGCATTTTGATGAGCTACAGGCCATCTCTTCTTTTTACAATCCCAAACTTGCACTGCCTGCCCAATATCAAACTAATAAATTACAGCCCCCGTCTCCCACATAACTCACTGATAAATAAAAAAAGGGTCTGCCATAGTGTGCAGCTGTGACCCAGGGTTACCTAGCAACAGGTCATGCCCAGACGTGATGCACAAGGTAGAGAGCTACACCTCTGAGGAGCCAGGAAGATGGAGGAGCTGGGGGAGGGAAGGGGCCTCATCCTCACACTCTATGACCCTTAACAGATAGAAAACGCACTCAGAGGAAACGGTGTTTGATTGACAGGGATATTTGAGAGAGCTGAGATTTTCTACATTGCTATTTTAAGGCTGAACTGAACTCTCGTCTGCCAGACACAAGTCATTAGAAAACTGATCTGCTGACTGTCAGTAGCGTCTCTGAAAAGGCATGGAAGTCTTTGAATTAATCTGTACATCCAAAGAAATTTTGTTTTAATATGCTCTCAGGAGTCTACAAGTGTGTTAACGCAGAGCTAAAACATTTGCTGAAGTAGAACGTGTTCCAACCTCTGCAACAGAGGATTGTCTGATGGGAACCCTAACCGACAAGCCTAAAAAGATTGAGCAATAGCACAAGAGACATGGAAGCGCAGAGGTGTACAATGTCTTTGCCAGAACAGTGCAGCATGGAAATGAGTGTTCAGTCTGCGCACCCCCCCCCCCCTCTCCTCCATCCCTCCTCTGTTGCCTGTGTGACAAACCCTCAAGGGGACTCTGCAGCTGTGTAGGGTTAGCACATGGTCGAGTTAGGGGCCACACACACAAACACATCGACACACACTGACAAACACAGCCTTTAGTCTTTGTAAACATGGAATATTTGCTGTAAATAAACTGTAGGTTGAGATTTGATTGAGCATCATTTCCAAGCACAGCTACTGTTGTCAGAACAGTGAATTCTGCCGTCATTCTGAGGGTACGGTTCTGCACATTCCCACTTCTGCAGCTGTGACTGAAAAGGTGCAATGGACACTGCAAATTGAGGCCTTGCTGAGGTTTGCTTCAGTGGTGGTGGTGGTGGTACAGCAACGTGTCGGTGCAGCTTCTTCACCCCCTCACATCATCTTATTGACCTGAGCAGTTTGAATCACTCCTGTGTCTTTGTTGCATTTCTGGTGATCTAGATTGCATTTACACTGATCCTGCTTTCAAGAGGGAGTCTTTAAAAGACCTGCAATGGTATGACCACACTATTTTGACTCTATGCTTTCTTTTATATCTGTAATCCAGTCCAACACATCAAGTTTGGATGAAGAATTAGTCAAAGAAATACAGAGTCCACATTCAGCGCTATTAAAGAACGATATCCTGAAAAGGAAAATATTCTGTAGAAGGATGCTTTTTATGGCCGGGAAGATGTTCTACTTGCGGTGAAAAGCATCCCTCTGTATTTTTTTCCTTTTGATCCCAGCATCAAATGCTTTTCAAAGTATGGAAATGGAAATGTTACAAAGGTAAAGTCTACCGTTTTTTCGATCGTTTGTAGACTCCCTTTTTGGATGAGAAGAGTATGGGAGGCCGTTTAGGGCAAAAACATTAACATGTGGGCACGTAGACTGTTTGAACTGTCAAAATACAATCACAGCTATAATTTATTATTTGTGTCGTGCTCCCATTTTTCAGAGTAATGTCTTGTTAAACAGCCTGTAAGCAGTCAAGTGCTGTCGAAATGTCATTCTGACAACTTTGGGCGCACTGAAATTATTTTACACACACAGTCAACGCGCGTGCAAGTATTTAAATGTGTGCAGATTGTGTGTGTGTGTGTTTGTGTGTGTGTGTATGTGTGTGTGTGTGTGTGTGTGTGTGTGTGTGTGTGCGTGTGCGCATTTTTGGTTATTCATTTTTAAGGGAAATGGCTTATTTTCTCTCATAATTACTCTTTAACCAAGCAAAAATACGTTTATTCTGATAGCTCAATGAATCGAAGGAATTTTCAGTAGAATATCTGATGGATAGCTGCAGCCCTACTCGTGTGTAAACTCAACTGACTCGGAAGTCATCTGCGCTTCTCACCTGGCGTGCTCGCAGACTGGCTGGGTGCGGAGGGGAGGAAGCACCTCATGCGTGATAATGGACAACATACATATGGTGATAACTCGGAGATATGCATGACGTATGCTGTCAAAGGCTTGTGTGAGTAAAATGGGGCATCCATCACAGATGCTAACAACTCTGATTAAAAATACATAATCTGCAGGCAGCCTCCTGATACCGTCGTCAAGCCATTTTGCTTCTAATTGCAATTGGTCTCCGTTATAATGATAGGCAAGTCACACCTGCTCGCGTTTAGCTTTCGTTTCGCTGATTACACTTTCAAATTTCATCAACGTCAATTTGATAGATATGACATTATGTGGTAAACCTGTTTACCTGTGGTCAGCGCAGTGTTTTCTATCTCACACCAGCTTTACATGCACTCTGACAGCAAAAACCCATGTGCTTTAAAAAAACATGGAAGATGCTTAAAGAAATGACGGCCATGAATGACAAAGCAGCGTTCGCAAAATACAAGCCAAGCCGTTAATACTGCAGCTACACTTTACCCACCACCTGTACCCCATGGGGGGGTGGGGGGGATTGAGTGAAAGCATCAAGAGGAAGAGTACCAAGCTTTCACTCAAAAGGATTTGCACCTAGCGCTCACCCAATTTACACCTTACTCTTTTCTGTAAACCCCACCCAGGATTCCTTGGTGACAGCAAAATGCTAACCGTCACCTTCCTGCTGGCATGACCGTGTGGGTGTGTTTGTGTGCGTTAGTGGGAGACAACAGAGCGAGGAAAAAAGCGGACATTTGCGCTATCCTTGTGGGCAGCAGTCTTAGACCTTCAGAGTGGCTGCATAGTTTTTTAAGGACAGGGGTTTTTTTTTCTTCAAGGGACAAGCAGAGAACTTTAAGGTCAAAATTTAGAGTTATGAGAATAAAAATTAAACCGGGCATGGACAATGAAAATGTAAAATATGCATGCAACAACATGCACATATATAATTTACATGTAAGATTTCGCTATTGGCTTTTCCTAGTCATTCTGGGCATTTTAAGCTACTTTCCCACAATTTCCCGTTGCTTTTTTCTTTGATTTCACCCTCCAATTTTCTCTCTGATTTATTTGCATTGTTAATATTAGATTAGATTTTACAAGTCACAGATATTTGCAAAATATTTGTTGTAGACATGATGAAAATTTTGTGACTGGATGGGAGATGGGATGGCTTGGTTTCTATGACGCTCTATTTGCATCAGACAATTTCATCAAATTCAAATAAGAAAGAAAATGCCGCCCTAGAAATGATGCAGAATAACCTTGTTTTTTGCGATGACAGCTTTACTTTTAACACAGCAAGCTCTTAAAAGGACGGCAGCTACAAATATACAGCACTGTGGCAACTTCTTTCTGTGTCACATCTGTCAGTCACGATCCAGCAAAGCCAAGAGAACACAGAAGGACACAGCTGCTGGCTGTGTAGCCGTTACCACCTTAAATTGATTTTTCTTAACAGGGGGGGGGGGGATAATACAGTAGCAGGATCGTGGAGGAAAGATTTGCACTGCAGCAAAGTGGTTAGAGTTAAAAATAAACAAACAGTGTAAAGATGTGTTAATGATGATCCTAAATTTATCACATTAGAGAGCAAACCAGTGTGGATCCACTCCCCACTGATGCCCAAGTTCATGTGATGAGTAAAGGGCTTAAAAAAAACATAAAAAGCTCACTGACAGGGTTTTAAATGATGTACCCACTGTACGCACGGCCTGTTTAAACATCTTGACAGGATTAGAGTGGAGTTAAACTGCTTTGCAGGCACAGTTAATTGAAGCGGATGAGGTTTTTAATAAAGCGTGCAGTGTTAGCAGCTGACAAATGGCTGGGCTGACACACAGGGGAAATTGCATTTAATGGCATCAGGTATGTGCTTTGCTGGAGCTTATCACATTACACTGGTGGGTGCACAACACACGGACGTAGGTATACATGCAAAAACGTGCACGCCTTGCTTTCATCTTAATTTGTGGGGGTGGGCCCATATGCACGTTGGCCCAAAAACAGGCACATTCATTTCTGCTTACCTGTGCCATTTGAGGTGTTTTCCCATATGGATTTCAATTATGGCTGAGCAGGATGCTGTGAGCATGGCTCAAAGGATTGTAGATAGACGGGCAGTCAGTCACTCAGGACCGATGACTGCAACACTGTCAGAGTGTGGCGTCAGTTTGGGGAGTAGGTGGGATCGCTGCAGAAACACACAGCAGCTTCACGAATGTACTCTGATACAGCATACAGCTCTGGACAGGAACAGAGTCTATGCTTATTATATAGTATAGGTCTGCGCAGGTTTCACCACGGTAATGAGAAAAATCATAAGCATAAAAAATTAAGAAAAACAACTTAAACTAGTCATACATACTTTTTGAATCTGACTTTAATAAAGGGTTAACATGTTCCAAGGCAAAAAAAAAAAAAAAAAAAAATCCTACGGAGTCCAACTCCACTCCTTATTCCTCATTTCCCAGCCAAGACTTCTTTCTTGCTTGCTTGCTTTCCTTCTTGCAATATGGACAAAATTCTAAATCTGACGAAGACCCCACACTTTTAAACTTTAAAATGTAGAGTGAGAATATCATGGTGGATAATGTTCTATAGTACACTGGCTGCTTCATACAACCTTGAAGCAAAAGCAAAAGAAGAGAGTGAGTTTCTATTCTACCACCTTTTAATAACATGATCCATAACATATGGAGATGGATCTTAAGAAATAAAATAAAAAACAAGACGTGTGTCTTTATATATAAGGATTGTCTAGCCGTTCCTCTTAAATGATGTCTGGATCCTTCTGATTAACTAGCGACAAGAAAATGTCAGAAAGGACAAAAAGACAACGTGAATTATTGCAAGTGATATGCTGGAGACTGCAACATAGATGCCCTTTAGGAATTGTCAGTTTGATATCTCACCCAGTAATGCACGCCCACAGATGCATGACCCACACATACTGAGCATCAGCAGCGTGGCTCTGTATGAAATACTTAATATAAGAGGACAATTAGAGTCTCTCATTTCCCCCTAATATCAATCATACAGCTCATGAATAAAGACAATTAGGTCCTCACGATTCCATACAATTGGCTCTGCCCTCTGAGCTCCTCCTGTGATTTGGGGAGCAATGCCTCTTGGGTATAGCACCATTCTCATCGCTGCAGCTCTGTGTGAACCACCACAGTCAATGGGGACAAAACAGAGGAGGCGAGGGCCCAGTCGCCGTGCAGATCAGGTCCTCCGGACGCGTGTCACTCTTCATTAGGGAGGCGGGGTAGCAGGGGATGCCCCTAAGCTGAGGACGGCCACAGAGTGGAGGGGCTGAAGGGAGGGAGGGGATGCGGAGTGGCAGCTGTGGACAATGACAGAATCTGTGTCCAAGGGACCCTCAGGCCAAACACCAGCTCTCCTCCACCCTGAACTGATCTCTTGCCTGTAGACCCGTGGAGGTGGGAGTGTAGCAGAGACAGAAATAGACCAGCCACCCTCAGTGGACGCTCTATCCAGAGTTGCTGCACTCAAGACTCTGGCTGACATTGATGTAACGCATCACATCAATGTGTCTAATGTCATATTCATAGAAGTGTGATTGGTTTACCTCAGGCGTGGATGGTTCTCCTTACAGCACAGCAGCTTGGATAATGTCAGGTATTAATCATTCATAGCCTCCATTAAATTAAGCACTTTGATTTACTTATTATTAATTTATACTGATTGCTGCAATGTTGGCATACGTGCTGGTAGGCTGTCACTAAAGGACATCCCTCCCCAGGACTGCCATTTGGCAAACAGTGAATTTTAAGTCAAAACACAGGCATTTCTTGGTGAAGTTTACACTTAAACCATAGTCCGTTGGATTAATTCAATCAGATATTCCTTGGGCACATTCTCCCTTGAGCTGAAACAGAGGTTTGTTTTCATAGTTAATCAGTTCATTGTAACATCTATTAAATGGCAATAAAACCGTAATGAAATGCCCATTACAATATGCTAAAGCCTGAGGTGAAATCATTAGACATCTTTACCTCAACTACCGATACATTTCCCAAAGATATTTGATTACTCTCAAGTTAAAGGGAAAATGTAGCATGTATGATATTGGTGTGTTTATATTGGACCGTTCTATCAAGAAATTCTGATATTGTTACATAAAATGCTCAGAAGTGCAACTTGTTAAAGAGCTATTTGACATGTTAGCTTCTGCAGCTCATTAGAAAAACATTACATTGGAAAAATGCATTTATTTTCAGTAAACTAAAAATGTTAACATCATTGATAAACTGAAATGGTACTAAAACCAGAATGAAACACTCAATAGTATTAAAAGTTGCATCACCGCTGCAGCTTTGCGGCTTCATTGGACCTAAATGCTTGCACACAGCCTGGATGCTGTGTTCAAGTGCTACAGTTCTGCTTTTAGCTTTGAGCTGCAAGTCAAATAGCATAAATCACCGGCAGGAGAAGATCCTGGTAATAAAACCAGATGGCAAAAACAAAAGTGAGGACTAGGAGACAGAGACAAGGAGACAAGGAGACAAGTTAATGCTCAAAAAAACAGACAGGAAGGACAAGCCGAAACAAAGCCTAAAGAATGCCAGTTGCAACCTCATAGGAGACTCGGGTATAAATGGTGCTTTGGTTGCTAAACTCCCCTTGTGTGCTTGTACAGTGACGATATAAATGCTCTGGTCCACATAACATGTTAGAAAAGATGGAGTTTGACTCTGAAAAGACTGTTGTCTTTCCAAGTTTCAATTAGTTCGTTTTCAATGAACAATCATTAAAAAAAAAAAAAAAACTGATGTGGAGATGGGACTTCATTGAATTCAACAGACGAAACAAGCAAACTAAACTAAAACCTCATCTGAAAGTGAGGGCCTGGGATGGAGGCTGTGGAGCTCTGCTGCCCAATGTAGGTGGCACACATTTGCCTTATTAGCGAGGTCAAACATAATCAGTGATAGACACGGCAGGGCTGCTTAATTATGGTTGGCAGCTGGCAGTGGGGGCTTTCCTTTAGGGGCGAAATATGCCCATGCACGAACCCCTCCTCGATCCCTACACAGCCGACACCACCACCCACCCAGACTGCCACAAATGAGGAATAAATATAACCTCCTTTTGTTCAGGATGAAGCATGTGGCAGCCCCTTCATTTAAGACAGGAATAAAAATGTGGACAGAATTGGGGATTAATAGAGGGGAATGGGGCATTAAATTAGTGTAATTGCGAGGTGACAGCCATGCATGATTTTGCATGTGTGCATGTGTGTGCATGTGTGTGCATAAAGTTAATAAAAATATCCTTCAGACAAGAGCAAATCATATTTTCAGAACAAACCAACAAAGCAGCTGTGCTATTAAGGGCCTCAGATTTTTCAATTTCACTGCAGACGGCCTGTTTGCTGCTTTGGATGACATGCCAGATGTATGATGGCAGCATCCTCCCAACTAAGCAGAATGCATCCTGAAAAGGCACCTAAGCTCCCTGTCGCAAACAGCTTGTAAATCTACACTTAAATGAGACCAAGCGAAAGCCCGACCGCAGCCTGCCTGCTGGCCCGCCTGCCTGCCCGCCTGCCTGCCTGCCTGCCTGCTGCTGAAGAAATACGGTTGTTACGAAGTTTATAACCAAGGCAGGACGGGGAAAGGACGGGTCACAGGCTGATAGGCTGTCAATGCTGTTCCTGAGCCAAAAATGTTGCTCTGATCAGAAGTCAGTACTTGTGCATGCAGCGATTAAAAACAAATGTGTGCATGAAGGAGAGATGGAGACGCTGCATGAAGCCTTCAGCATTTGTGCACTCTGATCTCCCTGGGCTGTCTGCTCACCCACATGCACGCTGAACTCCTGATTCAGCCTCCTCTGGTATATTGATCCATTTCACTCTGCCATAATGAGATGCAGACAGCATCTCAGCACCCCGACAGTCATAATCATGATATAACACTCAGCTATATTGAAAGCTAGCATAGGAAGCCATAAAGCTGATAATGCAATGGCCAACATAATGAACAATATCAGATGGTGTATTGATGTTGTCATGTTGAACCTGTAATGAAACATAAAACTGGTGTCGGGTCTGAATTTGATTATCAATACAGATCGGTGCACAGCTGCAACTGCAATTTTTGTCCTTAACACAGCTCTGTACAGTGTGGAAAGTTCTGAAAGCAAAATGTGCGCGTTTGAAGCAGGACCTTGAACACATCATAATTCCAGGCAAACGTGATGCTTGCTGTGGTGCACCTGCTTTCAAATGTAGGTGTGTGTCTGTGTCTGTGTGTGCGCAACGTGTTCCTGAACTTTAATCCACTTTTCTCTTGTGTTCTTTCTCTTCCCCTCTTGGCCTCATCGTTGTCATAGCAACTCTCCTGATCGATCCGGTGCCACCTCATGCTAAATGTTTCTTTTCTTCATCAAAAAAAACTTGAACAATCAGGCAATTCATCTCATGACTGGCTCACCAGTTGGTGACTCCAGTGGAGATGATAACAGGAGCTGCCTGATGTGCTTGGCTTTGTTGTACTTCTTTTTAGGGGTAATGGCAGGTCTGTGTATTCATTTTAGTACAACAATAGCAACTACAAAACATCTTGGACAAATGTGACAGTTTATTGTAACTTCAGTAGCATGCGTTTGCTGTTTCCTTAATCCAACATATTTTCATCTATGAATAAATGGGTAATATTTACCGATTCATTAATTTATTTTCATGTTGTTGTTGTTTTTTTAAATATATATATAACAGGGTAAATCAGTACTAATAAACATGTTTTGGTCTTTTTTAGTGTTGCAGATTTCTGCAACATTTCTGTTGCCGAGCTTCCCGGGCAGACTTCTAATAGCAGTAATACAAAGAAAATAGCTGTAATACAGACTTCAGTTTCAGTCCAGTGGCTGGAGGGGTGTGAGTTTGTGTGAGGAAGAATGTGTCACATTTACTTTATGTCAACAGCCATGGATAGTTGGTCAGGGTTCAGAGTTCATGCTGTGATATTTCAGCGTGCTTCTGCTCCCTCCCAACTCCCAGCCAGTGTTTCTGTCCAGAAGCGACTCGGTCTCTCTGTTTATGTGTCTTTTTCACGTTTATGGGGGAGAAAACAGACAGAAAACAAAAGTGGAATCAAACACTATTGTGTATAAAAAGAGAGAAAGGAGAAATGAAGAGAAAGCTTATTACCAGCAAACAGATGGCCCCCCATTTCACAGTGGCCCCACGGGGACTTGGAGGGACAACTCTTTGCACCTCCGGGTTAGTGGTGCCGCAGTGAGGGAGGGGCACTTAAACACGACTCTGTGTGTGCGCATTTTGTTTGTTAACTTGTAAACAAAAAGCAAATTTGTGACATCTCTGGCAAGATGCCACACTGCTTGATGTTAAGATTTCCCCGGAGTTTGTGTTCAGAGATGGTTTCGTTCAGACCGTTTCCAACGTCTAAATCTGAAAAGGCAACATAAAGTTGAGCACTGTTCCATTGTGAAAGCTTTGAAATTTCCTTCAATATTCAGAAGCACAATAATCACCTTTAAATCAACACAAACTCGGCGCTTCCGTTTCATCAAACCTTTCTCTCCACATCATCGCTGCACAAACGAATGTCACAACATCCGTAAAATGAGATCTCACACACGCTTCACACCCTTTCGCTTCATGAGTGCATATGAAACTGTGTGAGTGAACACATGCACACAGGGATGACAGGCAGTGAGTGGAAATGAAGGATTTGGAGTTCTATCCCGTTACATTATGCAGCAGATGGCGTTCAGGCCAAGCCTGGCCAGGCCTCTCCCAAGAGAAAGAGAGAGAGAACGAGTGGAAAAGAAGAGATGGATGAGTAGAAGAAAGACGGGTGAGGGACAAGGCTGCTGTCTTTGTTTTTATTTGTTTGTTTAACTTGTAGAAATACATGTGTTTCCTGTTGTTTGCCTGCCTTCTGGGTTGCCTGTAATAATAACAGTAACAATAATACCAGTAAACCTTTATTGATACAGCTGAGTCAGTTAAGGACACAATGACGACCTGTGGGCTAACCTAAACGGTATGCTCTTGATGGTATGGTACATCGTCCTCATCCCCATTCCTTTCCCTTCCTCAGCCTTTCTTCTCCATCCCCCCATCTTGCCCAGCTGAGGCTCCACCTGAGCCCAGCCACGGAGGCTCCGACCCCAGCTGACCCACCGCCAAGAGAAAAGAAGAAGCGGACAGAAGCGGGAAAAGGTGATGGTGTGGAGGACAGGGAAATTAGTGAGGAAGCTGAAGCTGCAGGTCAAAAATCATCAGAGACCACTTTTCATACTTTTATCTTATTTGCAGGGATGTGTCACATCTATTTTAGAATTAGATATAAATCTTAAATTGAAAGATATCGTATAAATTGTTCAATTAGTTGATGCTGCAAACCTGAGAAAGAAACACTGAGAAATTCTACTGCTCCACTTTTCAAAATTAAAAAAAAACTGTAAAGCAGCAGGATACTGTGACTAATTTGAAGAAAATTCACACATACACTGCAGTGGACTTGATCAAATGCCACAATCAATATGTGCATACACACAGAAACACATACAAAGCAGCCTGTTAAGTCCCCCCAGATCTTTGCCCCTGGCGTTTTTTGTTTAGTGTTTTCACGAATTAATTGAGCCAACGCTCAAGTGTGGGGCCAGATGTCACTGCAACCTGTGGGGATTATTACAAATCTGTTTCCCTTTGTTTGTGTGGACCCCTTGAAACCACAACATACTCGCGCGCTTTACTGAGGTTTTTGGGGAGAAACAAGCCATCCAACCAGATTGCTAATGTACAACACAGAGAGCAGTCTCAGAACGGTAGGTATCAGTGTAGGAAGTTCTGAGACTTTTCTGTCATGCTTCCAATCACCACGCTCCATGCCCAATGACCACCGGGGCCCCCTGATGTCCTCCTGGTTTGGCCCTGAACAGTATCATGCTCCTTGGCAGAGCTCTGGGCCTAATGAACTCATCAGCCAGCTGGAGACCCTGGATGTAAGGAGAGAGGCCACTAGGGGGAGGATGGGGTGGAATAGAAAATGTAGGTGGAGAAAGTGATGGAAATCAAGGACTGGATTTAGGATTCTGTTACCACAGGGGGTCGAGATGACCAGTAAAGAAGGAACCTCCACACAGGAGCCCATGGTGATCTGTTTAAATAATTATTCTCAAATTATATATATAATTTCTTCTACATAAAAAAACTCTTCTATGTTTTGATTCTTCTATATCTTCTATATGTAATTGCTGCACAGGCTTATCATAACTCACTGAATCACAGTTTTCTTCTGTGTGTGTGTGTGTGTGTGTGTGTGTGTGTGTGTGTGTGTGTGTGTGTGTGTGTGTGTGTGTGTGTGTGTGTGTGTGTGTGTGTGTGAGTGAGTGAGAGAGAGAGCACCTTTTGCGTGTTCATATGTGTCTGGGTGGTGAAGAACGTGCAGGGCATCCTGCTGGGAGCACAGATGGTGCTGAGGCCTGCCACTGCAGCTCTGATGATGGCCACATTCTCACATGGGACCCCCAGCTTTCCGGATCCCACACCTCCTGTTCAGGCCTGAATCAAAACCCTCCTCCCCATCCCCTGCAATCATACACACTCTCAAGGCCAGGGTCCAGGCCACTGCCTATTATGCTTCTCTGGAAGGGAACACCGAACACAACACATGGGCAAGTTGGCATTCACACATTACCCAGAGTGTTCCCTTGTGCGTAACAGTGTGTGTGTGTGTGTGTGTGTGTGTGTGTGTGTGTGTGTGTGTGTGTGTCTGGGTGATGTAAGTGAAGTGGGATGAGTCGAGTTTCTGGGCCTCAGTACACCTCTTGGTCTCACCCCCCCCCCCCACACACACACACACACACACCCTTTGTTCTGGCCTCTAATTTCTTCCCTCTCTCACCTATTGCCCCCTGTGGCTCCGTCCACCTGAGAGAAGCCTCGTACATCTCCTGACAAAGTGACTAATCCTTCCCATTTCACAGCTCCATCCCTCTGCACCCCCAATGTTTGAGACCGTGAGTGTGTGATAGGTGACAGGTGGGAGAATGTCGCGCCAGTTCAAGGTGTTTCTTGTTGCAGCAGGCGCTTCAGACAGCTGTGGCGTCTACATGACGAGCTCTGACTGATTAGAGAAACAGCCCCTCAACTGCAGATGTCTCATCAGAGTGATGTCACCTCGTGATGACGCCTCGTACAACAATGACGTGATCCTACACCGGCAAGTGTTTTCCAAAATTCTGATTTCAAACTTGTTATATCTTATTATGAGGAAGAGGTAAACGGCCTCAGCTGTGGTGATCCAAAGAATAGCCAGCAGAATAAATCAGCAAGGCTGTGTGTGTGTGCCACACAGGTGTGACAGTGGCAACTCTGAGGGACTTTTAGACTTTTAAATCTGAATGTAAAAATGAAGATAAGCTGGGGTTTTCATTTAATAAATACGTTTGTTCATGTAATTGAAATTGATACTTTTAGTTTTTGTAAGTTTGACCTAACAGATGTGGTTTTAATTTTTGACACATACATAAGTGATTTGGTATTTTTGGCATATATGTGCCATAAGTGTGGCATAAATGTGACGTTGTGTTTGATACATTACATATATGCTTGATGCGGTCCAGTGAAGTCATCGTGACTAAACACGGAGTCATCCCTCAGACTACAGAGGTCATTCTCTCATGGTTGCACCACCCTGCAGTTTAGCTTCTTGTTGCTACGGTTGGTGCATCAGCTGTGGGATGTAAATGCAGCAGGCACAAACAAAACAGAGGGGTCCTTCGCTGCTTTGGCCAAGGGCCTTGTGGATTGAGGAGGGGTCCAGGGTGATGCAGACCACCAAGCATCCCCACGTCTCCGTCTGTGGAGCAATTAGGGTGGTGAGCTGTGTGTGCGTGCGTGTGCGTGTGTGTGTGTGTGTGTGTGTGTGTGTGTGTGTGTGTGTGTGTGTGTGTGTGTGTGTCCGTGGGCTCCAGCTGTCAGAAGGCCTCTGTCTCCTGGTCCTGACATGTCTCCGATACACCCCACTGTGAGTCTCTCTCTGTCACACACACACTCCGTAGACCCGGCCTGAGCCCAAGGCCAACTGTCCTTCATCTCACACACACGTGCACATTCTCCCCCTCTCTCACATACAGACACAGAGTTTTCCGTGATACAGTCCTTCTGGCACTGTTGCACTACTTCCTTCTTCTCTTATTGTGGCGTGTGTGTGTGTGTGTGTGTGTGTGTGTGTGTGTGTGTGTGTGTGTGTGTGTGTGTGTGTGTGTGTGTGTGTGTGTGGCTGCCGGCCACAGCAAGTCATCCGTGCTTCCCCTTATCGTTTTAATCAGCTCGTTAGGCGCAGCCAGTCCACATACTGGCTGGCTGCTGAGCCTCCTCTGGAACCGTGCCCTCCTAACCTGACACTGGTGCCACTGGGCACATGGATGCAAGGTGGGAGGAGGAAACTCTTCCTATGTCGTATATCACTAGATGCAGTTGTACACAATACCAACAACTGCACCACTCTGGCAGCAGTGCAGGTTCATCAAACCCAATGCCAGACATGGGACCAGTCTTATATGCAGCGTTGTAGCTGAGGTTGAGCAATGATTCTGCTGAAAATGTGGCACTGAACTCATTCCAAACTTCAAAACCATTTTAGGAGATATTAATTACAGGATTTGTTATAGAATATCAACAATGAAGTATTTGAATGTGATATGAGGCCTGATTGAAAACATCATTATTGATATATATTCTTCTCTTCTGTATTTTACATATACAATTAAGCACTGTTTTTGTTTCGGCAGTTCTTGTCAGTTTTTTTTTTTTTTAATTCTTGACAGTGACACTAGAAAAACTCTGCACTTTTTCGTTCCAGAACAAATTGTTGTATCTACCTGGAAATGGCCTCAAAGGTGGTTTGCGGCAAGAAACTTTTGTGGTTAAAAAACACTTTTAAATTGAGAAATCTCTTCATTTTCTCTTCAAAACCTGTTATAAACTGTAATTACAGAAAGACATATGCCATCTGGAATTATTATTTGAGAGGTTTGAGTCAAACAACAGCTATTTGCGGTATCACCGGACAGATTTGTAAGCGTGCCGCTCCAGATTTTAATCTGGAAATCTTCACTTCATTATATTAAAAAAAAAAAAAAAAAAAAATCTCATCACCAACAAAGCACGTGCACAATCTCTCATCACGGACACGCGCATTATTATTATTTTTTTTCATCCTTTATCATGCGCTCATCTCTGCTTCCCTTTGCCCACTCCACTCCCACGGGAGGAGAGCGCTTGAGGGCTGAGGGGCGTGAAGAAGGGAGGGAGGGGGAGCGAGAGGGTGAGGGAGGGGGCGGTGTTAGACAATACCATTCCTCAAATATATTCCATCCCCTCCGTCCCTCAAGTGAGCCTTTATTAGTCGGGATCGTTTGGATCTTATCTCGCACATGACACTCGGCGGAAGAAAGGAGAGGGAGGCGGATTATCGGTGCACCATCCTTCGTTCCTCTGGTTCTCTACACGGAGGAACCTCTCTTATCTCACCCCGTTATCAGCATCTTTAGCAGGCGGATGGAGGAGTAGCCCTGGCTGCACTTTTCCAGCTATCCTCTATTGTCCCTCCATCGCAGAGATCATCTGACTGATTCCGTGTCACATCGTTATTCTTTTTCTTTTTCTTTAGTCTGATGATCATCTTGTAGATTGCCGGGCTGTTAAGAGCTGCAGTACTTCTCCTTTGACCCCAGCTGCGATCATATGAGTATATAAGTTTTGGAGCGAAAAGAAAAGTAAAAATAGTTTATTTTCTATAGCTTTTCTAAGATTTTATCTTGCTTTCCCGAGACTGAGGAATCTTCTCAGCAATATCTGAAGGTAGTTAGTTCGCTGGAATATGAGTTAATTTGGAGTTGAAGTTCCGTCCAAGAGGAATTTCGAAGCGACTTTCCAGAAAACCAAATTTTGCTTCCCAACTCATTTGTCAAGGTGAGTCTCAGACCTTTTTCTTTGCAAACGCCTAAAAAAAAAAGAAGAAGATCGGTTTATTTTTGTGCCATTTTTAAATTGATTTTGTTTGTTTGGGGGGGGGGGGGTTGTTTGTTTTTGTTTTAAGTATTATTAATATAAATCAGTTACGGCTAGTCTGAGTCTTAAATTTGGAAAAAGTGCTAAAGCGTCCTGTGGGTTTGGTTTGCGCTGCATGTCAACATTATTTTGTGCCGTCTCTGCTTCCATGCTGTCAAGCCATCCTGACCCCAGCCAAGCAGATGTGTTCATCACACTGACAGATGGCCAATTCTGATTATGTTAATTCACAAAAAAAGAAGTTTCTGCTTCGTAAATGATCACAGCTTCATTGTTTTAAAGGGATAATAATTATAATAAATCAACGCAGCAAAAAAAAACAACAAAAAAAAAACACTTAAAAACTGAAGTTTCTTTTGGCTTTTAAAGTCCTTTCGGTTTAGGCTGATAAATTAACCATTGAAGAGGTTTTGTGCAGTTTATTATTCATAGAATTTAATGTGATAATGCAACGAACTGCAGATTTAGTTTTAGATGTATTGTTGCTCTCAACAAGCACCACTTTGGAATATCTCCTTCAGGGCCCCAGGGTAGCAGAAAACACTGACAACAGTTCCGTTTGCCTGACATCTGCTCCTTATTTTGTTATTATTATTATATTAGTTTGGATCCATCAGTATTGTCAGCACTTTCTTTCTTAAAATTAAATACATATTTTAGGACGTGTGTGACACGTACAGATTTATGGTGCGTCACATTTATGAGAGCATGGTTGAAATCGCTGTTTTTGACCACAGGTTCCTGCGGAGGAGCGAGCGACATCACCGGAGATTAAAAATGATGCTGAGTCCGGATCAGGCTGAGACGGACCTGTCATGGACTCAGTCCGACCCGGAGACCATGCTCAACGGCTTTAAGTCGGCTGGCTGCACTTCGGACGACCCGGCAGAAGGCGAGGAGCGAGCTAAATGCAAAGCCGATCCGCCTCTGAGCCGTGAGGAGAAGAGGAGGAGGCGGAGGGCCACGGCCAAGTACCGCTCGGCCCACGCCACCAGAGAGAGGATCCGGGTGGAGGCGTTCAACGTGGCCTTCGCGGAGCTAAGGAAATTACTCCCCACGTTGCCCCCGGACAAGAAACTCTCCAAGATCGAGATACTCAGACTGGCTATTTGCTATATCTCATATCTCAATCACGTCCTGGATGTCTAAAGGTGCCCGCACCCTCCCCACGAGACAAAAATGGATGGGTTAGTGGACCCCAGGCGCCGGTTTGACAAAGTTGGCAGCCACGACTGATGAGAGGAAATTTGAGCGCAAACATTACCCTCGCATTCTGCTTTTCACTCATCCTTCAAAAGCAAAATACTTTTATTTGTAAAATTCCACAGACCCCCCCCCAGTGCCGATTAGTGTTTGAGGACCACATTTAACAGCGAAAATGAAAGTAGTGTCTCGTGACACGACTTCCAATTAAATTGTGGAAATCTAAAATTTAAAAAAAAACAAAAAACAAAAAAACATCCTTAAACCCTTTCTGAGGGAAATCCCATCGGTCGTTTCTGGATGCTGCTGGACGTTGCCAAACCTTTACGGTCACGGTCTGTTAGTTTTTGATTTTAAGGCGTAAAGTTGTCAAAGTCTCAACACCGAGCAAGCGTCGTTTGAACTGCTGGAGGCAATAACGACAATAATGATCAGAAGGCAGTAATGAGGAGTGTTCAGGTTACCCACTTAGACGCAGCAACATCTGGGGGGATTGTCGTGATCACAAAATTGGCTTTCAGAGAATCTTTAATTTGATCAGTCTTACAGAATGATATTAGTTGGACCGTATAAAATGTCAGGTGTCCCATCCTGAAAATCGAAGTCGGCTGCATCAACTTGAGTTCTAATGAAACAAACACTGGTGCGTTTTTAAGCTCGAAATAAAACTAATAAACGACATAGCTGCTTTAGGTCTAGACTAGTCCGCAAGGGAATAAAAAGATTCAAAGCGTAAGTGCCACTTATAAAATAAAATTGTGACCTTAATATTTTTTTTCTTTGAAAGTGTACAGAATTATTTATTTATTTATTTGTGTTGATATTTAAGGCTATTTTATTTATGTTGTAATGATAGGCTGGCGTCTTTTTTGTATAAATGTATATCGTTTGTTGCTTCTATATGTTAGACTGTGAAATTGAACAAAGTGATGTGTTCTACTCTTAAAAATGGCACTTTGTGTTTGTTCATAACTTATTCTTTTGACCTATGTTCGTCATCTTTTTAATGTCATTTCTGTTGTCTATCAATAGCAACAATAAGCACTTCAGAATGGGGCTAAAGGCTCCATCAAATTTTATTTCCCTAAATTATGTTCCGAGGTTGCTCCCAGAATACAAATCAGATGCTTAAAAATAGAATTAGAAAACTATTTCACTGACAGAATATGGAATGGTGTAAATTCATGTCGACCCTGCTCACCACTGCTGGTTGACTGTGCGATTCGGAAGCAAACCTCTCTTTGCTGTTACCAAAAACCCCACAGAAACCCCACACTAATAATAAAAAAATAGCCTGAATTTATTATCTTAAAGTCCAAGTTTTGATGTTTTTATTTTCACAAAATGGGTATTTATTTGTTTCTACTTTGTATTGAGAAACTCAACAAGTAATTTTATAGTGAAAGAAAAAAAAACATATCCTCTATCCAAAGATTTTTTTGTCTCTTCAGGGTTGTGTAGGCTACTTGTTGCTTTATGCAGATCTTTTGTAGTAGATATCGTGTGACAGCTGGTTTCTAATGGACAAACTTTTCATATTTTCCGGTGTTATTTTTAATTAAAATGGAAATACTTTAAAGGAAAAAAAATGCCTTGATATTTTTGAACTTGATTTGTGTGTTGTTGTTTTTTTAAAAATGCTTAAGAAATGCAAACAGCTCTGAGTGACATGAGAGTCAAACTGACTTATGCACATATGTTTAGCTTTAACATCTTTATCATGCAAATCAGTGCACAAAGTTTTCGCCTGCTTTTCTGAACACACAAGTTTACATTCACATTTACTCTACACCGTACACACAATGCAAGGTGGAGTGTAGATTTCAGTAAATGCACACACACACACACACACACACACACACACACACACACACACACACACACACACACACACACACACACACACACAGTGGTCAGCAGCTAAAGGCAGTGGTAGCCTACATCTCCGCTCCTGGCTGAAAGGCTCTCTCCCTCCCCAGAGAGGGGGCAGGTGTTACTCCAGACGAGCCAAGACAACCAAATTACTGGCCGTCTGGCACCTCCCGTGGGAAACCCAGGGAGAGAGCAGGGATGGGAGAAATGGAAATTTATGAGCAAGTGAGTGCGGAGATGCAATATTGCCAAATGGCGTGAACAAAAGATCCAAATATGTATCTTTATTTCTGATACACACCTATATTTCTATCGATTGCACCATAAATGGGTTCACTGACTGAAGCAGGCGGTGTGTGGGGGATGTGGGAGTGTTTCTATTCATTAGATTATCATGGGGATCCATTTTTTTTTCTGTCCAAGCACGAGTGGCCCCAGTGGGGTTCAAACTCTTCACCCTGGAAATGGCACTGTTAAGCTGCTCCAATTGAGCAACAGAATACATCGTGTCAAACACTCATTAGAAACAACATCTGTACACAACATCTATCATGTCATGTCAAGGTTTGTGCAGAGGAACATTTCTCTTTTCCAACTGTTTTTACGTGTGTGAAGGTAGCATGACCTATCCTTTCTGTTTCTTTATTACTGCTTCCTCTCTCCCTTCTTTTTTGACATTTGTCTGTGTTTTTAATTTAACTCTGACTTTTTCTATTTTATTCCTATCATCCACACAGCGTTTCACATGTTGGAGAAGTTAAAACGAGATTTTACAAATGAAACGTCATGATTAAAAGATCTCATAACAACATTCAGCTTTAATTTTAGGACGTTTAAAGCTTGTGTGAATTGCTGCTATACAGAGATTTCTATGTTTTGTACCTTGTAATTGTAATTATGTTGTTAAAAGTTTAATCTGTTAAAGCCAAAGGAGTATTTTTGGTTCTTCTTTCAGTTGTAACCATTCTGAGACATTATAAGCAGATTTGTTTTCAAAGTAAATGTTACCGTTGGTAATCACTTACAGAAATTAGTTTCAGAACTTTTGGCCGTCTGTTGCCTTTTCTCAGTTCTAACACCAGTCACTTTTCCCCAGGCATAGATTTATTTTCACAGTTGTTTTTTTCTACTGCAAACATATCTGGATGCTGAAAATCACTGGCTGCACTGAGTTTTTTTTTGTTTGTTTGTTTGTTTGTTGTTGGTTTTTTTGCGGGGGCGCGAGGGGGGTTAGTTCAGCCTCTGGCAGAATTAAGAAACTCAGCTTCAGATGTTTCATCATTTCTCTCCACAGTTTGTTTCCTTTTGTCTGCATAAAGTCTTTTGATTTGCTCTGAAGTGTTCCTTAATGTGTTCCTCTTTGATGAAGACTCTCAGAAGGGCCACAACGGAAACCAACGGCAGATTTGTGAGACCATCACTGCCGGCAGTTTGAGAATCAGCATTTATTCCTGTCATATTAGCATGTGCACTCTGAGGCTTTGCCAGAATTTACACTCTTTACACTGTGATTATCCAGCGATTTGATCATTAACATACATTGCAAGCTGTTTTTCATCTCTTTGTTTTGTTTGGTATTGTGAGGCTCTAGCCTGAAACACGTAATGTTAGATTTGCTCATTCTTTTCATAAGAACCTGAAGGCCCCAGAATTTTCAGACGGTATTTGTTGCAGCCACCAACATTACAGAGGAGCGTTGCATCAACAGATTGTCCTCTTCAGAACACAAAACAAGCTCTGTGATGCTGGCAGCGTCTGAAGATAGACTTCTGCTCAAGCTTATTGAATAGAGAAGTCCATCTGTACATCCCCGTGAAGCAAGCCATTTGTGCCCCCATCCCAAAAGCTTCCGTAGATTCAGACCTGTTCAATTTATTCTTTAGAACCCTCACAGAAGGGGAAGGGGAGAGTAAAGTGAGAGTCGAAGCCCAAACTGCTGAGGGCACTGAACAGCCCGGCTGACAGCGTTTCACTACAACCCCCCACTCTGGTTGCGCTGTGGGCTTATGTAATGGTGGAGGCCGTGGAGTGACCATATGTCAGGAGGTGTGTGCAGACAGCAGGGGATTATGCAGTGGCCATTATCAATGTTTGGACATCCCTCTCCTCATCATCATTCAGGTAGACTCAAGCCAGGAGGAGCACGAGCACACACACATGCGCGCACGCACGCACGCACGCACGCACGCACGCACGCACACACACACACACACACACACACACACACACACACACACACACACACACACACACA
>BJFM01003165.1:16137-35777 GCA_016586285.1 Arothron firmamentum | reverse complement strand
TGTGTGTGTGTGTGTGTGTGTGTGTGTGTGTGTGTGTGTGTGTGTGTGTGTGTGTGTGTGTGTCTAATATGAAGGGTGCTCATGCAGCCCAAGTACAAAGCCCGGTCCATGTGTTGAAATGCAGCCCCCGGGATGGGCAGCATTATCCCTGCCTACTTCACCAGCAGGGTCCCGGGGCTCGGGCTGGCTCGTGGCCCTTTGTCTCCAAACAGATGGAAATGGGCAGAGGAGAGGTGGAGAATTGGAAAGAGGAGGAGGAGGAATAGAATGGACAGAAGAGAGAAGAAGGGGGGACGGGAGGGGGCAGAAAGAGTCAGTCTGTTCTCATTAAGTGCTGTATTGAAGACGACATCCCCCCACAATGCGTCAGCAGCAGCGGATGGTCCCCCTCTCATTCAGACCACGCTTGGACCATCTGTACCACGGGTCTGTCATAAGGTGTGTGTGCATGCATTAGACTCAATCTGGTGAGTTAAATTCATTGGGTTTCAATTTGGTTAAGATATTTTTTAAAACCAGCTTTTTGGCCATTGTCATTTGTGTGAGTCATCATTTCTTCGTTTCAAAGTCCTGCTCTCCCTTTTCTTTATCAGTTTCAGAAGGCAAACAAACACCACACAGGCAGACACACACACATTTATAATACAGATTATAAGGAAATTAAAGAATTAACTCAACTTTAAATTACTCTCATTATAGTTTTATTTCCTTCACATCATCATTGCATTAAAATGGTCAGAACAGCTAGCCGTTTGAGATATTAATTAAATGTATATTTTTACGGCTATGTATTTCCTCATTGCAACCATTTTATTCATATTCTCCTTTGTCATTGTCTCCATATTTCTTGGCCAGTAGGGTACATATTTAAACAATTCAGGAGCCCTGTCTAGTCCAGGGAATTTTTTCTCAAAATGCTTAAAATATGATAAGTTTAATTATAATCATGGGCGATCCCGCTGTATTAAAACCAACAGCCTATCAGACTTTTACGGCATTTTTTTTTTTTTAATGCTGAACGCAAACTGGGGCCTAATTAGCCTTTAAACCTAATTTATCACCCCATCTGAATGTAATTGGCCCTGGAGTCTCATCTGGTTGACTGGGAAGAGTTTCTGAAAAATTTCCCGTTCATCCGGTTGGAGACAGAATATCCCTGTGAATGTATGCGTGTGGTCTCGTAAACTGCATTTTCTCCCACTTCGTCTTCATTTTTACGCGCTTTCATTTTTCCTCCTCTATTTACAGAAAAAAAAATCTCTCTAAACTCATAAACTCCGTGTCTTTGGGGAGAAATCCATCCATCTTCCGGACACCAAATTGAATTGATCTCGTTGGGTGGGGGTGGGGTGGGGGGTGGGGGGGGGGTGGGGGTTGACACCTCCCTCCGTCAATAGGGGCCATCTGCGCGCGCTTTCTACTTTGAATAAACATGAAAAAGTGACAGCACGTGCTGCTGATAGTCGTCGTCACACGAGGCGCGTGCCTACGAGGGTGCCTCGCGCTCCCATTCAGCTGTGTAATCTGGTTTAACCGCAGCTGATTGATTCACACATCCGGACATGGGAGGTCCTCTGCGTTCTGAGGGGATAGAGGACATCATTTTGATTTTAGTTGTAATACTTATTTACACTTTGGGGAAAACAGAATGCCACATACTGTATACAAATATGAAATTACGTATCTGAAATAATATTACTGCTTTTTTAAAATTGCTATTAGTGGTAGAGGTAGGAGTGTTATTGTATTATTGTTGTTAAGACTTATTGTAAAGACTAAACCAAAACATTCTGAGACTCATTTGACTTCATTCAGAACGCGCACGCGTTTAAAGAAATGTTAAGGCATGGATGTAATTGTATCCTACCACCACATGGTGGCGTAGTAAACTTAAAAAATTATTCCTGAAAGGTATGTTGAGGATGTTGAAGATGGAGAGATATACTGTTTTGTTTACACACACACACACACACACACACACACACACACACACACACACACACACACACACACACACACACACACACACACACACATAGTACAAATTAATTTAAAGTTACATGACATGAACTCGTTACAACACCAACAATGCATGACATTTTAACATTGGATGAACTACAAAATCAATGCATTTCAATGTAATACATTTAAAACGTGTATTAATAACTACAGTCATATAGAAGATGAAGCATTAAGGGTAAGGTACCATTCTAGACACAACACTGGTGTTTATTTGTGTTTATTTGCTCCTCCATGGGGAGGTAAAGGGGTCATGTCCCAGTCATGACCTCTATTGTGTTCTGGAGGGGGATAAGATATATCTAGGACTGTGTGGAGTGTGTTGAAGGTGAGGATGCGGTTCAAAGGAAGGAAAAAATATTGATTCATATAGAACTGTGTAATTGCTGGAGGCATCTGTTGCCTGGCAGTTTGAACCTTCATGTGTTTGGAGTCTGAATGAAGTGGCAAGAGACGCCCCCTTTTGTCCCCGGACACAATAGAAGATGAATGTTGGCAACACCAAAGAGATGTGAAATCAATTGGTAGGGATCTTCCTTTTAAATTGGTATCTTGTAACCTTTATTTAACCAGATAAACTTAAACAGGTTAAAGGGCCATAGTATAGGAATGAGGAGGCAGGGAGAATTAATTTAATTCTTAGAAACCTTGTCAAATTCACAAGTTTTTTTTTTAATTTAAACTAATCACACAATGAGCATGTCACAGTAATTTGGGATTACTTGTATTTTGATTAATTATATTTAAAAAAAACCTTTATTTCAAAAATTAGTAACTTGAAAAATACAGCAAGGATTGCTTTGTTTTCACTTTGTGTCCTGCAGCAAGTGTGGATAGAACCTAAATTATTCATGCAACCTTTTAAGAAAGGTCTGTAGATATTTGTTTACATTCCCTTTGAGAAGCTTCAAGCCCTTGTTGACTTCATTGTGTTTCACTCTAAGTCTGATTGTTGTCAATGTTAGACAAGTGAGTGAAGCGCTGCATCACTGACAACTGTTTACTCAACTCCATGAACTGTGTGTGTGTGTGTGTGTGTTTGTCCTTGTCTAAACAATGAAAAGCTGCTTGTAAACTTCAAACAATTCTAACTGCACAGCTGTTTGTTCCAATAGACAGTTAACCTGTCTTGCACAGGTGAACTGTAGCAGAACTTTATTGCAATCTTTCAAGAGGTGCTTAAACCAACCGTCCACCTTCATAGATCTGATTGCAGAGCGAGTGTTTGTCTGAAGTATACCTTTAATTCAAATCTTTGGGCTGATTTGACTTTTTTCCCCCCCTGTTTATTTTGCCTCTTGGATGTTTCACCAACATTAGAATTGCCTGTACGTAAGCACAATCCGATGGTAGACAATAAGATGGGTGACCAAAAGTAAAATGACCATATATATGATCAATCTTTCAAAAGTAAAATAAAATCATAAATTTGTGGCCCGCTCACGTACAGCAGGTGCACGACATCGTGTTTCTAATGTTAAACACGGCTCACCTCTCCGTATTCACCACACCCCCTAGCGCCGACATTCGGTAGTGCAACCTTCTTTGCTGACAAGCACTACCCCCCTCTGAAATTCCAGACTGCCGGGGTGATTCCTACGGTTTCCAAGGGCTGTTTCCTACTGTAGCTCGCCGTCCGCTCTGGAGCAAACTATTTTATATCCTCTGGATACATTATGAAGTAGCGGAAATGATATCTGATGGTGAGTTGTTAAATTCATGCATGAGATTGTCGGACATGTTCTGCAGATGTTAGTGTGCGGGCTCAGTAGTGTGTGAAGCTCCCTGACAACGTACGTACAACCTTCTGTCTCGATTCGCTAAGCTTACAAAAACTGTACATCAGCATGTATTTTACTTCTATACACCATGAACAAAGGCGGTTGTTCAGTGTGAGAATGTGGTTTCGAGGACAGAAGTAGGAACACGCCCTGCGCTGCGTTGTGACCTACCTGTATGAAAGGCAACGGTTCCAACTTCGTTTGAATGCCCTCGAACTGCGGCCAACGGAACCACAGAGCCGGGAAGTTGAGTCTTAATCATCGCCACAGTTTTGTGTGTGTCAGTTCGGCGATATGTGCCTTTACACGCCGCCTGTGTTAGGCGGAAAGTAACAGAACCACAATGGAACCTAGCAGAAAGTCAACTATGTTTCATACGGGTGACATGATCCGCATTGCCCGGCTGGTGCACCGCAGCTCAGCTGGAAACTACAGCCTGCGGTGGCGGACTTGACGCAGACCCGGACTAAACCCTGACATCTGAAAAGGGATCAAAAGGTTGGAACTGTGTAAAACACTCGTTTGAAAGACTGTGTTAGGCTCTGTGTTCCAAGTAGTCTCGTCAATTTCTCTGCTGAGGTGAGACCACAACAGCAAACAGAAGGGGGCGGGGGGGTTCCGAGGCCTCGGTGAAACCAGGGAGTTTCCTGCCTCCGGTTCCGTCAGGCTGAGGGGTCACAGGTAGCAGCTAGACGGGTAAACCTGCTCTGGAGCTCCTTCACATTAGTGATAACGTCAAACATGAAACATTTACTCTAAACTTTTTTTTAAAAATACCTCTTGTCTTGACTTTCTCAACCATCTATTAGCAGGCTACTTATGGCATTTGTTAAAATATAACTGGTAAAAAATACATGTAAATATCATTTTGGTATCATTTTGGTATTGATTCTTGTGAGTTGTATTCTAATATCAGTAGTTCTAAGGACATAGTTACAGATGTTAGGCAGTGTGCATTAAAAGTGACTTGAATGACGGGAATGACAAACAAATCTTTTGATTATATACTTCTGAATATCAAGCTAATTTAATTTTGATGACTCTGAAATAGTCGCGCATATGACCATTTTGGTGTTGGTTGAAATGTGCTTTCCTTTTGCCTTTTCTTCCAGTGTTTGGTATTGAAATGTTGTGTCTCTGTATGCAGATGGTGGATCCAGCGTCCAGGTGTTGATCCGGTATAGTTGACATGCAGCAGCATGTTGATCAGAGCTACTCGATAATATATGTTGACATCACTGGTGCTGACCAACGTGTGACACTTGTTTCTTCCTACTTATTATCATGGTAAAGCATAAGCATTGCTGGATATAATGCATGTGCCTGAGTATTGCAGAGGACTTATTGCCTACAGCAGCCATAGTTTTTATTTTGATGACTGTTAAATGCATTTAGAGTCCTGAATGGTCTAAGGTCATTGCTGAATTACTGGGGAAATTTTGTAGAAAATGTAGCCTCTTTAGAGGTCTCAGATAAATATGCCTTTGTTAAAACATATCAAAATGACAAGGTGCCGTATCACCATTAGCTTAAGTATGTAAAGTTTATAAATGACTGCCTTTCCATTATATTTGAAATTTTAAACAGTTTTCAATGAATGAGGAACAAAAAGCAGTACAAGTAGACTGGCATCTGAAGTGGAGTGAATGGAAAAATATGTAAACTGTCTCTAAAAATGAATATTTCAAGGTAAGTAGGGTGGGCTTTTGAGAGCAAATCCATCATTATTTTTGTTTTATAAAAAGAGTAACAGCAGTTGTAACTCTACTACTTTTTTGACTAAACACTCTGGATCAGTTCATGGCGGTTGCCTAGTTACTCAGCACAAAAATGCAACAGGTAATGGGTAATGGTGTGAGTCAAGCATTGTGGTTGGAGTCACAATGCTTACTGAGGGCAGCTGGAAACTGACTCTGGCCTGTCATGCACAATATTATCACTTATTCAATAACACAGACATGTCTCTGGATAGTCAGAAACGCCTCAACTGTGCATCTACAGCTCTCAGGTTTTTTTGTTGTTACATTTGTTGTCACTCTGGAATGTTGATTAAATTCCACAAAATTATGACCTGGTTGCAACACAGAGAGCATGTGACTGTGCCAGACTTGTTTCTGTGTCCCATGCTCTCTCGTGATGGCTGTCATCACGTACCTTCTCTCCCGTTGGAGTGAACTCATGATGCAGCAGCGAAGACGTGCAGTATAATGGCGATGAGAGAGGCAGAGCTTTGAGGGCATCATGCTTACAGAGAGATGATAGTAGTGCCAACAACTCAGACCAATGAACTTCTGATGTCTGGAATTAATAAAGATCAAAACAAAGTAAAAATTAAATAAACAAAATAAATATCAAATCATTTTATTTTTATGAATGACAGAAGCCAATAATTTATGTGTAAATAACTCAGTAATCTCAGTTTCAGAGCTTTAACTTTATCGTTTATGGTTTACTAATTATCTTCTTTACAACCGGGCAAATGTTTCTGGAATAGTGTGGTGTACGAACCAGTAGCGGAAGGGTACAGACATAAAAAGTATTGATCTCCTCATTTGAATCACTGTTTATTGGATTGTAAAGTGTTGGCATTTCTGTTCCAACACAGGAGAATACGGTTTTAAATGAAACCAGTGTAGTCTGTCTTAGCTGGTTCATTAGATACCTAATTTCCCACTTTGTGTGGGGAAAACACAGCTGCTAATTGCATACCTCCTTCTCATGTAGGTAGTGGTCCAGGTCAGTTTGCAGCGCAGCAGCCTGGAACTACCTTCATCCATCTTATCACAGGGTCAGTAAGTCCAGTAGTTTATAGGAGAGCCCTGAGCTCTGGAGTTTCCCTAAGCAGCTTCAGAAAGCTGAAGCAGTCTTGAGCTGCAGCTGCAGCAAGTGAGTGAATGCAGGATTCCTTTTTCATATGCACCATAACCTCTGTTTTTAACTTTGTAGTTTATACCTCTGGGTGCTAAAGCTGGTGAATGAACTTTAAAACCCAACAGCTAGACAGAAACAACCATTTTTAAATATTGGCTTGTGTGCTGTTATCTAACAGCATGGATTTAATGAAGAGATGATTGAGTATACAGACTTTAGCAGTAAAACTGACAGATGTGCAAATAATGGTGTTCTAGCAGATTAAATTAAGCTACCCACATAACCCAACAATATGTGTTGTGTCTGGTATGAAGAGAGAATTGTGGAAGGAAAAAAATTCTTTAGATAATAAACTATAATCTTCCATAATCTGGGTGTTTAATTTTGTTCATGGAGTCTCTTAAGCTGGTGATAATCGTGCAAAGTAGCAAACCTAATGCTTTTATTGGATGTATCATCAGAGATTAGGTTTATAAAAGCTGACAGCATTTGTCTTCTGGTGGATATTTTCTATTCTCTCTGGCTGTTTTTTTTAAAAATTTGTGCTTTTGTTTTCCAGTTGGACCTGTTGATGTTTATATCGCTCTTCTGTGTTGAGATTGTTTCTTGTTTTAACTCGTGTGCCCTTTTTTTTCCTTTTTTCTCAGAAGTCCCTTTTTGCAGGGTGTCTCGCAGGGAAACACACAGGTGTTTTGTGACCTGAAGACATTTTAGATGGAATTGGCAAACAGAGGCGTCTTCCAATCATGCTTTACAGAGTACAGCAAATGGATTTGTGAGAAATAATTGGATCTTTCAAGTTTCATCCTTTTGTTAATTTTACTCTTCCTCCTGCTGCCCACCAGTGTTTGCCAGAACCAACAGAGAAGCCAGCAGCTCAGCAGGGGTCTTGGATAACTGAGAACAGTCTGGCGGAGCTCCCTCCCCTCCAGAACGGGGGATTCCTCCGTTGGCAGTGGGTTCTCTCTGGTTTCCCTAACCTTGAAGCCAGTTTTTTTTTTTTTAATAGCATGTTGGGGACTTGGACCACATGAGAACACCCACACACCCTGTTTCACTTCAGTGTAGACCTCCAGCGACCTGTAGGCCGCAAGTGGGTCTTTACAAAGAAATCAGCTTTGAACAGAGCTTCTGTCCTTCCTCACAGTTGCACTTTAACTGAACCTGCACTGTGCACTCATCTACCCATTAATCCATGATTGAACTGTGTGCCCTTGCTATAAGGAGGATTAAAACAGGCTTTTTTTAAATTTATTTTGAAGTATAGGTGTGATTATTGAGGCTAATCCTTGCTGATTTGATTTTATGCATTAATTTGCTTGAAACAAAGTGTGTGTCACCAGGGAGTTTGAGCCTTTTACAGTGATATTGAATGAGTGTGTCATGTGTCTGCTCTGAATGCTGTTTTCTTTTTGGGTTTTTTTTTTGTTTTGAGAACTTTTTGGTGGCTGAAACACGTTTGTTTTAAGTCATGTTGAACAAAGAGTTTATAAACCCGTTACACATCATGCGTTTGGAGCCATTTGAAATGATTGTATCCAAATATGCAGTGGCACAGACCCAAAAGCCGTTTTAGGATACATGGACCACACTCCTTAGTACTGGATCACAGCGATGTGTTTATTTAACAGGTGAAGCGTGTGTCTTTGGAAAATAAGAAGCGTATCTGTTGCTCTAAATCTGGGGAAGTGTCTCCTGTACTGCAGTCGTTGAATCAGAACAGGAGATATGTCTCGTGTGGGAGACGTAAGATTCACTCCACCTTTAAGGGCAACTACAGCCATAAATTTGCAATAAATCTGTGTGTGCTAGAAGGCTGAGCTGGACATTCCATGGCAGGTTTTGACTGAGAGGCCTACAGCAGCTTCATCCTTGGGAGAATGTTATGCTATGAAAGAGGAGCTAGTGAGGTGTGTTAAGCACTTTTGGTGATGAATGGTGTCATTAGAAAATAGGAATAGTTTTTTTTGTTTGTTTTTTCACCTGGTCAACTGCTGATAAGTCCTCAAACTCTGGGGGTCTTTAATTTCACAGTGTAGTTTGAGAGCGTCCACTAGTTAGTGGTACAGTCGTAGTCTGAAGGCTCCTTCATTACTTGCTAAAAGCATGCTTAAGACAAATATCATCAGAACATAACTGTGAAATATGGTTGATGTGTGAACATTCTTTACAGCATTCCTCCCACCCAGAGTGGAACGGCATATACGCGTGTATCTGTCATGCAGGTTTGTTATGTGTGCACATTTACAGCACGCCTGCAGCCCTAAAGCACCTTTTCTCACTTTTTGTGCACATACTTACTAAAACCTGTACTTTTTGATCTCCCCGCTTTTCAGCAATTTTTCTCTCATTTCAACAGATTCGTTATGACTGTTTTACTCCAACCACTTCAAATCCAGTGCACTGCAAATGTCTGCGTGTGTCGTCTCTTGTTCATGGCATTCGTCTGTGGTTCTTTTGATGTTCCAAACAATTTGACGGTTGGCGTCAGCACCTTCACATGGGGCCATTGACGAAGATTGCAGAGATTCACATCAAACCTGATCGCAATACAATCCCGTTCCAAATGACAGGGAAATCACCCAAAAGTCTTTTTAAGAGTTAGGGTTGGCACAAAAACAGTAATTCCAACAAACATGGAAATGGCTTATTCTGCATATAAAGTATTTGGGTCAGTAAATAAAAATTCTACTCAGCCCTAATAATGATAAACATATTTAAAAAGTTTTATACTAACTGTGGACAGTGTAGCAACATATACAGCTTGAGCTGAGAGGGATTGAACTCCTCCAGTAAGTGAAACATGAAGCTTTTATTTTTATTGTGGATCACCGACAGACACCGACAGCACCTCCGTCTGATCGGGCCTCTCCCGTGGTGTGGGGGAAAGACTCTTTGAACATTGCTGCAGACTGACTGCACTCAGCGGCTCAAAGCCTGTCGCTGTCAGCCTTAAACTGTGTGCTGAGTGTCAGAGTCTTATAAACGTCACTTAAAAGCAGTCTTTGTCAGGAGTGCAGGAATACGAGTAAATAGCTATTTCACAGTGTCTGACTTATCTGGAATGCGCAGCTGCTGTAGCCTCCCAAGAGTTGCCTGTAAAGGGGAGGGCTGTCGCTGCAGGTTTGGAGTTTGAAGATTGTAATCCAGCTGTAAAAATGTGGTCCCCGCTGAAGTTTGCATGTAAATACTAGAAGATAGAATTGGATAATACAGTACAGGAGAATCTTTAAAGGTTGATTTTTAAATGAGTGTCAGCTCATCAATCAGCTTTTTAATTTGAGTTATTTTATGTCACAGATGATTTCATTTTATGGTCTGTGTTCCCTCAAGGTTGATGTTTGCTCACCGGGCGTCCCCAGGGTCAACTTCAAGCCCTCCAGTGTCGGCGTCCCGAGCAGCCGGTTGATTGCCACCGTCTCGACGACAGCACACTGCACGCTTCAGTGTGGTCCAGCTGAGCCTGCGTGTCGCCCCCGTTGTGGACCTGCTTCTGGCTCCAGTTTGCAGTCGCCATGGACACAGAGTCCACATACTCGGGTTATTCGTACTATTCTGGACGCTCCCGGGGATCCCACAGACATGGGTAAGACCAAAGTCTACTTGTGAATAAATGTACACGGGTATAATGCAAATGTTTGCACTTCTTCTTTGTGTTCTTAGTTTACCATCACTGCACATATTCATTTCCATCAAAATAAAATGAAAATTGTGACATGACTGCTACTTGATCTTGGCTAATCTTGGGTGTGGCAGTCTCTACTTGTATCTACCTGGATATCTGCTTCCTCTACCCTTTCATCCAATGCCTCCTTCCACAGGTCCGCATGTATCTGGCCTCTTCGCTGGCTTTGTGCGTGTTGCGCTACTGCTTATGCAGGAACATTAGTCTGTCAGCGGTGAAACGGCTGTGGCTGAAAGGCCCAGGAAGGCAGCAGAAGACAGGTGCTGAACATGCCTGGCTGACTGATGGCCCAGCAGATTTGTTGAGAGTCTGAGAAGGGACGGGAGCAGGGGGCCTCTTTTGCACCGCGGCTACATGGCCCCACCCTTCTTTTGGGGCCTCCTGTTCACTATATATCTTAGCATGTCTCTCTTGCTCCCACCTGTTAGTATCTAAGGCATCACTTTCTCTTACTGTCTCCTGGGCATGTATTCCTGATATCACTCTTATCTTCTTCCTCTCTGTCTCCTCCTGTTCTTGCTTCTACGTGGCTGTCTTGACCTGAGCCAAAGCGCCTTTTCTTGTTCATTCTTGACCTCTCTGAATCTCCCTGTCCTCCCTCCTTTAAAGGATTCCCGAGTACTCTCTGAGGATGGGTAGGGGCAGGCGTATCATTGTTCCCTTTTCACATGCATTCTCCAGGGAAGGAATGTGCAGTTCCCCTTGTAGATCAAAGATAGGCAGAGGAAAAACTGGTCTCATTTTGTTGGAATCAAAAATGGGGGCAGAGATTTGCATTTTCAAATTCAGATGTGGAAATAGCCTCCTCCCCTATTTTCAGCTTTTACACTGACAGCAGGCCAAACAAGAACATGTGGAGATTATTGCCAAGTGCTTTTCACTCCTTGTTCCCTTTCCTGACTGTGCTCAGAATATCCTGCTTCTCTCTATGTTAATGTTCTCAAACGAAAAAAAAAAAAGACTTACCATGGCCTATGCCATCTCTTTAAATTCTTTTTTTGGAGAAGGATATAATTAATGTTCGCAATTAATTAATGTTTTTTGCTGTAAATATGAGGCTTTTTATGATGGGCCTGCATTATGTTAATTTTAAACTGGAAAAGCGGTTGTAACAGCACAAATCTCATTTAGGCAGCTCCCCGTGTGTTAAATTGGTGTTTGTAACTTCAATTATTGTGCATTATTGCATATTTGCACCGTAAATCTAGGCTAAACAAATATATTCATAGTGTTAGGAAATAGGATTCCAGCAGAATCTTCTCATAGACATTGAAATTTTTAATTCCTAACATTTCATAAATATCAATATAGTTTTTTATTGGTGTCAGAGAGGGCCGTTTTCAGATGACATCATAAAAAAAACAGAATAAAATGGATGCTTGTCAGTTCATCCTCCCCTATTGTCATTCGAGATCGGGACCTTTAGGCTGTTTTATTACAATAACGTTGCATTTAAACTATGCCTTTCATGGTAACTGAAAGACTATTCAGTCTAATGGGCTACTGGGTAACCAGAAAAGGCAAAATCCTCTTCATACTGGAGTTTCCTGGACTAATTTTTATCATTTCAGTAGGTTGCAGGTGCTTATTACCAACTTCACGGAATAGAAAAATGTGACATAATCCACTAATATCCGTCTTTGGCGGCTGATTCTATTGCTCTGGAAACTGTGAAGCGACTTCATTTTGCACTTGACAGTTTTTCATTTTCCTCAGCTCAACTAGGAAGTCATGCAGGTGAGTGGGTTAGGTTTCCAGAAGAAGCCTCAGACAGCTCGAGTCACCATTCTGGTCTGACTCTTTTTCATAAATGGATATTCATTCCTGCCACTGCCCCTCCGTCTGTGAGAGGAAGTGGCTGTAATCACAGATACGCTCATCCTCAGGTGTTGGAGGGAAATGAGGCTCCTGCAATCTAATTGGCAGGGCGACGCCTCAGCTCGCCAGACATTTTTGGCCTCCCAGGGCCCCTTTTTCCTCCCGCTTCTGCCATCTTTAGAGTTCAAAAAAACCAGACCCATTTCAAGGAACCATGCTAGAAGTCAAATTCCATTCATCAAATCACAGCACAGCACACAGTTAGAATACCAATGAGCCCACTGCATGTTAATGAGGAAGGAATAGGATGTGGGAAGGTGTGGTGAGAAAATGTGATGTGTGTTGTAATCACCCCAGAAACCCACTGAAGGGGGGTGAAATAAAAACCAGGCTGGGGGAGGGCTTGGCCTTGTATCCAGAGAGCAGACCCCCACTGCTCACAGTTCATCACTTCTTACCCGTCTTCTGTCAATCTATCCACGATGGGATTTTTCAAAACGGTTGTTCACAGTTGATGCTATTTTTACACATTTCCCCCCTTAATTGTAACCCAGATCGATTTACCAGCAGTTGCTTCATCTTTATGCATGGTTCTCAAAATGAATCCTGCTTTGTACAAAAGATGGAACACATGAAAAATGCCAATCAACCTATATTCAAGCACATGAGTGTTGTTATTAAATCGTCACCTCAGGCATATGGGCCTTTGTTTTTTAATTAAAAACAGTGGATGGTGGAGATGAGTTGAACATATACATAGAACAAATGATCAGCGCACATTTCTAAAAATTGCTAAATTGACAAAACCGCAGTTTTTTGTGCAGCAGTGGAAGGAGAGGCCATGTTACTTTCACAGGAACAGCTTTAACAGCTTTCCCCTTTTAATAAAAGGCAAAAAAAAACTGCAGAAGTATCAGAACTTATGAATCTTCCAAACATCTAATGGAAATAAGGGTGAAATTGTCCTTTTGATATACCCCCTTGTCGCTGCTCTTGACGTACCGTAGCTGTAGATTTGCTGAACCTTTACCCAGAGCTACTCATTATTCTGCTGATGACTGTGAAGCAGAATCACAGTGTTCTAAACAGCACTCCACACTAACAACTGCAACCTGGGATAATGGTGGCCAATCTCTCCCCCTGGAGTAGCCATTGCTGGTGTGATGGCGATAGCCATCATAATATTGTAAGAAGTGACGATTGCAGTGATGTATTTAAGGGATTACAATGTTTTAATCGTCCAGATTTGTTAAATAAGCATGAGTCATTCAGTTTGCTGCAGGCTATTCCAAACAACGTCTCTCATACAGTGTCCAGTTTTTAAAATTAGTTTCTGTGATTTTTTATTTTTTTTAAATCTTTTTTGAGGAAATCATTCCAACTTTTAAAAGGAAATACAGGAATAGAGGCCGGAAGCGGTCAGGTTAACACCCTTTAATCCAAACACATGGATCAAGCCTAACTCTGGTTTTCCCAGCACCAGTGCTGTCAGTCATTGTGTTTCCTCCATTAGCAGGCAGGCAGGATATCCTTTATATTAAGAAAGGTAAGAGTGCTTTAAAATTCAGTGGACACATAACACGTTTTATCTTTCTAAAATTTAAGTAAAAAGGATTTCCATTTTTGCCTGTCAACTTTTGGTTTTGCCACACACACACACACACACACACACACACACAGACACACACACACACATACACACACATATACATAATCTAAGCTGTGTTGTTGTCAGTTATTTGGCCCCATATTGAACAATAATGCTTAAATATTGTATGTGCAGGCCACCCACTCTGTGCCAGCAAATAGTTGCCTCTCATTCAGTCTGTTACCCAGCAGCTTTCCAGCTGCTCCAGGGAAATGCATCTGCTGTCATTCAAAGTTGACATGTTGCACCTTTTTACTTTCAAACCAAATCTGTGTCAATTTGAGTCTTTTTTAAAATGTGAACACGACTCGACCTGCAAAATGCTATGACTACTCCATGTCAGCAGCTGGAGGGGGAGGGAGAGAGAAAGAGATTAACTGGGGTTGTTTAGCTTTTCTGTGATGGAGCTGCAGAGTGGGCACAGAGCCATATGGCAATGCTGGCCACATGGAAGCTAAGGAGACATGCTCTTCACGCTGTATACAGGATTATGGCTATAAGTGCAAGAGGTCAGTCTGCCTAATGGAGCTCATATGTTAGGGAAAGGTGACATTGTTTGGAGAGCGATACTGTGATGGGAGAGAGAGAGGAATCGGGGAAGGATTATAAAAGACCATGTGAAAGACTTCACATGGTCTTTTTAGTCATTTAAAATTAGGCAAAAACTGAAAGAAAGCATGATTTAATTTATTACAGAGGGGGATTTCTGTCTTATCTGACCCAAACAGTAACCTGCTGCTTTCACTTTGAGCCTGCAACCTACGTCGTAAACTGTGCTTGTACAAAGCTTCTCTGTGAGGTGTTTTTGCCAAGTTCCTCTGCTGTAAAACAGGACAATTAAAAAGGCATCGGAAAAAGTCATAGGCCAGGGTCTTTATGGCCCTTCATGCTTGGTACTGGGACACAAAGTGAAACGAGTCAAACTGAAGCAGCAGAGACTGTGGGAGTGAGATCCAGCCATGTACAAAGAAAAACTGGCTTTTAAATGTTCTACCATTCAAAACCACATCTCTGTATAATGATCCCAGTAGACCCACAGTTTTTAAATTGAACTTTGGAAAGGCATAATATGACTCTTTACCACTTGATTTGAATAATCATGCAAATCATTTCTCATTAATCTTTAATCTCAGTCTGTATGTAGTGTCTATATTTTTTGTCATTGTTTTATACTATAGCAAACTCAATGATTATGTGATTTATTGACGCTCAGTGTTTTTTTTCCTGTTTCCGTCAGGGAACGGAGCCGCGAGCATCACAAGTCACGCAGTAAAGACAGCCGCTCAGAAAAGTCTGTAACCATAAACACACCACCCGCAGAGCCGCTGCTGGGCGACTCAGCTCTTCGGGCTGAGCAGCTCCAGGTAGGTCTGAACACTCCGTAGCTATCTCTACACCAAGATGGCATTTAGATTACAGGAGATTTATCAGGCGCTATAATGAGCCAGAACCATAATCAGGCTTGACTAGGATGGGCCATCTGGTGCATAAGGGCAAAAGCAAAGCCAGGTCCATTTCCACCCAGTTTCAGGGAAGTCATTATAAGGGAAGATACTGCTGACAAATATCTGCCAGAGGAGGTTGCTTCTCTTGACTTCACACTTGTTAATTGCCTCTACGAACGCAGGGTCATGACATGGCGCTGTCCTCGTCCCAGTTGGACTAGACCAAGCGTAACAGAGTATATTTATGCTGAATTCCAGCTCTACTAACAGAAAAACCATGCTGACATGTCAACAAGTACAAGATGACAAAGTGGATTATGTGATGGATTGTTTGCTGAGAGAGAAATACAAGGTAGGAACAGCGTAACATAATATCACAGTTTTGGATGTTTGTGTTTGTCATGTTCTTGTCAGAGTCTGCTGACTCGTCTGTTAGCAGTGAGCCCTGTGGTTGTGTTTCCTGGAGACAGATAAAAGACTGATCTGTCAGTTGTCCTGTCGGCTGGGTAGCTTAGCTGCAAGTTGGCATGGTGGGAATTCTTGGAAAGCATCCAAAAGACTCATTCCGCCCTGCTTTTAGGTCGTTAATATGAGCATAACTTCTTTACAAATTTAAGTATATAGAGTTTCTGCTGTACGCTCCACTTACCTCAGCTCAACTCTTCTCAGCTTTGGCCTGGGTGGTTCCTTTTCCACTTGACCTGGCACTGACTGCTTGTGATTAGATAACTCAAAACATAGGTTAAAATGAAGTGAGAATAGCCCCGGCGCATACCAAAGTCTGTTGCTTTTGGTGCATTAATCAAAGCATGTTTTAACCCATGTTAAGGCCTTTCATGGAGGCAGACTTTTACAAGACTGTAATCATTCTGCACTAGTTATCTTTTCAAGTCTCGGTGAATAACAAAATTCTGCTGAAGGCCAGTGATGTAATTCTTTTGATTAATGGAATTTTTGCTGGGCAGTTAAATCAATCATCCTCATGAGCATGTGACATGCTTGCAGTTCTCCTTGCAATTCATCACCTCGAGGATCTGAAATTTTGCTGCTGGCAAGCGTCAAATGCAGACAGACTGCATTGACCACTTATTTTAGCTAACCCGCTGTCTGATGCTTGGGGGGGTCATCAAGCGTTTGGCTTAAAAAAAAAAAAACATTAAAAAAGAAAAAAAAAAGACAGACACCAGCACAGACGTGTCAAAGTTTATCTGCTGACCTACTTGGCACTCACTTTCCCTTGTGTCTCAACTCATTAGCCCCGCCCACGCGCTCCTGTGTGTGTTTTTGTGACTGTAGCGTCTAATTTTAACGTGAGAGGATTTGCCAAGCAGCCAGACTTTGTATTTTGCTCTTGTCTTATTCACACTGTGGCCTGCAGTGGTGCTGACAACAGGATGGGGAGTGCTTGGCCTTCGCTTAATTAATCAGGGGAACCGATTCTACTGAAGCTAAGCACAAATCCTCCTGCGTCTGTGTGTACTCTGGTCTGCTCTCATGCATTGTGCTCATTACTCCACTGCCTGGATTTAATCAGTCTTGTCTGGCAAAGCAGAGCACAGTTTGGGCAGGGATGTCTTCAAAATGCAACACAAAATGTCAAGCGGCCGTGATGCATCTACAAAATCAACACCAACTTATTATGTCTATTATATTATCCAAGATTGCTTGATAGGTTGGAACAAAATGTTCCAATTCTAGGCCAAGCCAAAGCTCCAGGCTGTATGTTAATAAATGAAAAAACCTCCACCTCAGTTGTTCTTTCAGGACTCAAATCATGAGGTGGGAATGTGAGGTGTCTGAAAAAATGGTCTGCCTCTTGGATTGGATCAGTCTACCGCAGTTATTATTGTGTGAAATTGAAGTGGATGGAGCAGGTTTGGAGTAGTTCAGGGCAGTGTTGCATGTTAGCTCAGCATTTTAGCCGTGGGAATACCAAGTACCACTGCAGAGTCTCTTGTGAAGGGCAGTTTGGTTCAGAATATAATTAATGACATTTTATGTGCCGCTTTTACCAGCCCCTCTACAACCCTCCCAGTGTCATCTCTCATATCAACCGCACGTGTCCTGATATTGAAAAACCTCTTTTAAACTAATTAGGAATTTACTGAGCATGTGCATAAGCAACTAAAGCACAACATGTAAAGATTCAATTCAGAAGACATATTTGCTGTTTTTGGAGGTCATTTTTTAAAAATAATCAGTTGACGGATTTTGAAAATGAGACTTTGCCTTTTTCCTCTGTAAAAAACTAGTATTTTTGTCTGAAGTACACTGTCCAAATAAACCAGAGTGTGTATGCACTTTTGATAATAAAGTATCTATGCAACAAGGTGTCCAGCAGAACTAACTGTACTTTACATGGATAAACATTACCTGCATGATACCACACGCGGCTTTGCCAGTGGCTGCATGGTGACACCACCCTGCTCACTGGGTCAGAATAAATGGAAACTGAGTGAGGCTGAGGCAAGAGGAGAGCAGAGAATGAGAGCCCATGCCTGGAGGGAGAAAGGAGAGAGAGGGAGGAAATGGGAGAGACGCATCATTTGCACTACAGGGATGGATCCTACCTCATGTTTGTTGACTCGGATATTTTTTCTCTGCACTCTTCCATTTCTCCATCAATCCATCCATGTGTCTTTTTACCTGATCCCCCCCACACACCCACACACACACACACACACTCATTCTAGCGATTGTCTGGACATCCCATGTGATCATCTCAGCTCCCCCTTACTCCTCTACTTCCACTCTCCCTCGCCTTTCAACATAAAACCCCTGACATTATGTGGCAAGTGAGCGCACAGTCCCATACAGTGTTTCCTGAGGCATGATGGGAGCGCGTTCCATATAAAGACGGATAAAGCAGGGTTGAGCTGCAGATCGGGAGAGTCGGGGAGGTCAAACGCACGTTGTCGGATGGATGTGGGGAAGGAAACAGAGTGAATACAGTACAAAGATGATGTTTGTGCGAGCTGGACTGAGCTAAAGTTCACTGAGGATGCAGTCGCCAACAGTGTTTGAGGTGGGGGACGAAGTGTTGCAGGTTCTTGAGGTTTGCGAGCCTGCGGAGGAAATAAAGGAAGTGATTGTCACTACCGGAGAGGCGAACCCTAAGAGTCCTACGGTGGCCAGCTCTGGGCCATCCACTAAATCAAACCAGGTATGATCGACAGGGCCAACAGGCTAACGTATAAGCTGATGTTTTACTCTACCTAGGTGAATATTCTTTGTCCATTCCTTTTTGTGTATTTAAAATGCTATTTTTGTTCATTTTCATATTTTTGATCGATTTTCTGATTTTTCACAGACAAACACAAATTCACTACTTTACAAATTGATCAAGATTCTAACTGTGATGGAGATATTTGGTGCATTTTTGTGATCACTGAGGTCTTTTTATTCTCTGTAACAAACTGCATGATTAAGCATTTGTCTAAATAACTGCTCTGTTTTAGTTTTCTTTCTCTGGTTATTTCAACATTCTAATTAATATTATTAAATACAAACACTTTGAGAACAGGAAATTCAAGCAACAAGAGGAACAGAGAATGGCTTGATTAGTCGATCATCTGTTCCACTCATCACATTACTGAGTTTCACCTCCTTGGATGAACACATCCTAGGTATTTTTATATTAACTGGGTGTGGGTGTATTTTTTTAACAGGTAAAGTCGTAGCCCATAAAGTTACTGTATTTTAGTTTACCTAACTTCTTCAAACAGATGAAAAATGGTTAATGTGACTCCAGGTCAGAGTTCAAGTGTTGAGCAGGTCCTCGGTTCCCTTTCTGTTCTGTCTAGCCTAAACTGATCTGGAATCAGCATCAGCGTGTTAGTACACAGTTGTGAGCCATTCAAGTAAATTTTTGCTGAATCACAACGTCTGCCAATGCAATAAATCAAATAACCACATGAAACTGTATGTAATAGTGTCTCCCCAACTTCCCCCAGCAACAGTTTAGCACTATAATTTAGGCATAATTTAAAACACATTATGGTAAGTATATAATCCATACATCATGTTTATGTATGCTTTACAGAATGAGGAGTTCTCATGGAACTCTACACAACCACACTGCAGTTTACCACTTAATGAAGTGTCACTCAGCTGTCAGTCCTTCCTTTGGCCTGCATCCACTCCTTTATCCAGCAGATTAGTTGGGACAACTTTAAGTGCTTTCAATTCCCTGTCCTGACAAGTTCTCAGAATAATATCTTGAGTTTAAATGAAGGCGGTTTTATTTTGTGAGAAGCACTTAAGAAATGCTGTTACCATATTTTCAAACACACACACACACACACACACACACACACACACACACACACACACACACACACACACACACACACACACACACACACACACACACC
>BJFM01003165.1:0-15965 GCA_016586285.1 Arothron firmamentum | reverse complement strand
TATATATATATATATATATATGAAGGCAATTTTGGTTTGGTTTGTGTCACTGTAACACAGGAAATCTATTACCCAAAGGTGGATAGCATGGGTAAATTCTGCATGCAGGCAAGTGACTGTTACATTCCCTTTATAAGTCATCAAAGAAAGACTTCCATCATCATATCTGCCCAGTGCTGTGCTGTCAGGGGAGGCAGCTGAAGCATGGCCTCACCGGTCATCACGAAAAGAAAAAACACATGTAAAGTGAAAAAGTAAATTAAATGGTTTTATTTATATAGTGATTTGTACCATAAAGTTATTTTCCATTTGACTTCACCAGTTTTAGATTATTTGTTATTAAAATCACAGAATTTTCACATTTACCATTCAACTACTCAGGTGAGACCTGAAGTGAGGCAGCAGCCAGCTGAGCCTCACCTGGGTTGCACAACGGCTCGGCTGACTGCGCTGGCACGTTAGTGAGACCGGATCGCTGTCTCTCGCAATATGAAGTATATCTTCATAATTTAGTTCATGTATATAATGTATAGCATAGCATTTTTTGTCGATAACTATGTGTGGAACGTGTTTCTTATGCTGAGCGATGATGGAACGGCTAAAAAGAGGCACTAGGTGAGGCACGCAGTTCTCCTGCCTCATAGAAGGGGGCGCTAGTGATCCCAAGGATTCTTATGATTCAGCGGCTGCAGAGTGAGTGACAGCGCGCTGCTGTACTTCGGCCAATTAACAGTTAGCAAGAAGGGAAGTCATTAATTTTTTCCATTCGTCTGGCCTTACTTTCAAAATGGAGGATTGCATATCTAAAAACTTTTAAAACTAAAAGAAGAGAATGAAAAATTCTACCAACAAGTTATCGATGCTCTTGTTCCAAAGGAGCAGCAGATGGACTTCATTTATAAGTAAATGTAAGAACACAATAATGTTTTTTTTTTCCAATTAAATATGCTTTTTTTGCTACAGTTGGTATGTGTAAAGAATGCTGATATGAGACTTTAAACATAACCCGATAAGTGCTGCCAATCAAATATCGGATAAGATAGTCTGTAGGGTTTATAGGTTGGTAAATCTGGTTGTGGTGACATCAGTGCCTCACCAGCCACCAACCTCACGGCACGACACCGTATCTGACCCTTGGACAGCAGCTGTCCTTTCTTTCTGGATCAATCTCACTCCTCATTAAATTGGTTGTCTTGTTATTGAACATTTTTGCCTGGGCCTCCTCCCTTGTTGCCCGTCCTCACAGGTCCTCTCCGCTTCACTCGTGTTTTTCTGTGATGGATGGGCCTGGCCTCCTGAAAGGTGGCTGGTCCTGAGCCAAATCAGCCCGTGGTGATTGGTTAATCCCACAGGAAATGTGGGTCACTCCTGTCTATTTTTAGTCACCCCACGAGAGGAGAAGCCCAGGTACAGCAGAAAGAATACAACAACAGATTTTATTATTACACATTGAACAATGCAGGGGGGTTGTGCAGACACAGTTTTTGGCTTCTCATTTAACTTAAACCTTCATAATTGTTGATACTTTCTAATACAGAATAAAACAAGGTGGTGAGTTATCTCTCCCCTGGGTGTTCTCCAGCTATGTGCAGCTAGAAGGATCCTTTCAGTATGAGTAATAAAACCTATTGATTTTCCTCACATGCGCAAATATACACACAGATCATGTTTGTCTCCATTCAATTTGGACTCTCAAGTCTGTCACCAGAAATTGTATCCTTTTCCTAACACTCCCTGGATGGCTTGTCATATTCCCGCATTTGTCATTTCCACTAGCATAAACCAAACAACAAGGCTGTGCGTTCCGTTTGTCCTAAGTGTGACTCTGTATCAGTATGGTAGCATCCCAGCTGTTTATCACAACAAAACAGCATTTCTAAAACTGCAACTCTGCCTCCCTGGAACTTTTGTCTCGTTTGGGCAGCTTTCAGGGGGGAGCTTTGCTCCTTTTACCCCTCCTACATATCAGGTTAATGCTGCTGCAGGGCTGTTACAACATTACGCCTCTCTAACCTGCTGAACCCAGGTCACGCATTACACCCTCGGGTTTACTGCTCGCATGTTCAGGTCTTTGGTGATGTGTGGTTCTTTACATAGCAGTGCTGTCAGTGAGATGAGGATTTATGACCTTGTTGCTATATCAAAGGTCAGACCAAACAGAAACTTTTTGCTATGCTGCATCATCAAAGAGACAGTCGGTGAAAATCTGTTCCAACAAGTCAGCAGTAATCAGTGGCTCCTGTCAAAGATGGTGCTGCTATAAATAGAAATACTGTGTCATTTTAAATGCTTATCTGAGTTCTTTTTGACATGCTTTAAGAGAAAACATGTCCTTATACATTGTTTTCTGGACAGTTAAGTGCTTCTTGTCACCAAAGGTAGCTTATTTCATTTTGAGAATTACCTCGAGCAGGCAAACTCCAGGCTTTGGTAAAGAACAGGAATTTCCTAAAATGTGTATTGGTCATGATTTTAACTTCAGCCCTTATCGCTCAGTCACAATATTCTGGTTTTTGGCAATTTTAGAAGTATAAAGCATCCGAGGCTCATGGATATGTAGAGGGATGTATTTTATCTGTTTTTTTCCCTGTCTTTTCTTGGTTCTCGTAGCAGTGAAACAGAGCAAATCGCTAGTTTCATTTTGACACCTCCGAGGAATACCTGACCAGTTCTACCATTGTTCTGCTTCATCTCGACTCCTGAGGCCAGGCAGATATTCCCAGTCCCAGTCCACCATTCCCCTCCACCTCCCCCTCACCCCCTAGCTGTCTGGGGGTAAATATTCTTGATGACTAGCCTTTAGAATATGACTAAATTGATATGACGATATATTTTTGAAAACTGTTTTTAAGCATTTTTGTAGCTAGAAGCCTTCTCGTTATCTGAATTGAGCAGCATTCAGCAGCTACGTTCCTGCTGTGTTATGACGCTGTTATCGTTCTGGGTCTGGAGGCTACTCTGCTACGCTGCTGACCTTCATTATCTGCGGATGCAGTCAGCCAGACATCAGCCTGTAGCTCAGTTGGCAGCTCACTGTGTTTACTTTTTCCACTTCCTTTGTTTCATTCTTTTCATGTATGCATGTTTGGAAATAAGCTCCCTTGCCTTTGTTTAGCTAAGCCATCAGTCACAACCAGAAAAAAAGTATTACTGCATACATTTTTTTCAGGAATTCACTAAAATGCCCTGTAGAGATAAGCCTATTTCTAGGAGGATAGTTCAGATGAAAGCTTCTCTTTCATGTCTGATGTCCTTTTTAATGTATTCTTCTTCAGTAGAGTTGCCCCCTCTTTTGTTGTGACTTTTTCATTCTATATTTATTTGGCCCGCTGAAGTTCAGTTCCTCTTCTCCCTCTTTGTCCCTGACACGCAAGAAAATATGAGAAACCTTCAGCAAATGGGGACATTCTTTCTCTGCAGCAGCAGTTCTCTGGAAACTGTATAGAAGTTCAAATAACAGGAAGAATGTACATAAATCACAACCACACGACCTCCTTAAATAGGTAGGATTACTTTCTACACGCGTCCAATTAAAACGGCTGTTTTTACTCACCCTGCACAGCCGCACCAGCGAGATCACTTCAAATCTAAGTAAAATAGGATTTTTGCAACTGATTTGAAGAAATAATAATTCAGAGGTTTCTGTATCATCCTCAATAGAACACCCTCATGTCATTTTTCTGGAAACCATATGCGTGTATACCTTTTGTTGATGGATAATGTTAATTTTAAGAGCAACGTAGGAAAAATATGCTGCACATTTCTGCCATCTGGTTGAGATTTCTTTTTCTTTCTCCTATTTACAGGATGACAACTGGGGTGAGACCACCACAGCCATCACAGGCACGTCAGAGCACAGCCTGTCTCAGGAGGATATTGTCCGAATCACCAAGGATCTGGAGGATAGCGTGGGGCTGGACTGCCGTCGGTACTTCACCCTGACGCTGGCTGTGATTCTCGGCCTGTTGGTGTTCCTGACCCCTCTGGCCTTCCTGGTGCTCCCCCACCTCCTCTGGCCGGAGAAGCTACAGAGTTGTGGCATGGCCTGCGAGGGCCTCTTCATCTCCGTTGCCTTCAAGCTGCTCATCTTGCTGCTGGCTGTCTGGGCGCTGTTCTTCAGGCCCACGCGGGCAAGCCTTCCACGGGTCCTGGTATTCCGGGCACTGCTTGCAGTTCTAGTGCTGCTGTTTGTGGTGTCCTACTGGCTCTTCTATGGAGTCAGAATCCTTGACACACAGGTGAGCTAAGATAAAGTGAACAGAAGGATGAAAAATATCCGAGCTGTCATGTCTCTTGTAAATGTAAACAGATTTTTGCATTAGCGGTGGTGGCGAGGTTTTGTTCATCCCTTTAGTATCAGAAGCATCCAAATCTGAATCAGATCTGATAATCTCTGTTGGTGTTGTGGTTCTTTGAAATGTAAAATAAACATCGTCATTGTCAGGATGAGAACTATCAGGGAATCGTCCAGTACGCCGTGTCCCTGGTGGACGCTCTGCTCTTCATCCACTACCTGGCCATCGTCCTGCTGGAGCTCAGACAGCTGCAGCCGTGCTTTTCCGTGTCTGTCACACGCTCCACAGATGGCGAGACAAGGCATTACAACCTGGGCCAGCTCAGGTAAGGAGCACGCTGTGGTTCGTCTAGGGTCGGGGTGAATAGCAGGGGTGGGCAATTATTTTGCCTGAAGGGCCACATTGAGTTTTAAATCTTAGCGAGCCACTGGCCAGGTGGTGCAGGAATCTAACCAACACTGTGTCACAAATACATCAGACGTCCACAAGATTATGTGTTTACATTAAAGCAAAAGCCCAGATGGCCTCTGCATGAAAATATTAGTGGTCATATTGAAAGGAAAGGTGGATATCAGGCAGAAGAGGGAGAAAAAAAACTGCGACAAGGAGGCGCGCAGTCAGAGTGGGTGATCGGGGAGGAAACTGTGCCAGGAGGGAGAAAAAGAAAGAGGGTGGGGAGCACTTCAGAGAGGAAACGCTGCAGAAATGAGCAGCAGATAGAGGGTGGCGTTGAGGGGAAACCCAGGAGGCTGAGGCAGGCTTAACACAACAGTGGAGAATGAAAGAGAACAGACAAGGAGGGATTAATATTTAATGGGAGGGACCAATGCACAAATAGGAAGAAAAGAAGGGAGAGCAACATGCATGTGCGTCAGAGAGAGAGAAGCTCACACCCACTGAGGTTTTATGATGTGTCTGTCTTTGAAAAACAGGTTTATTTTATATTATAGATTATCCTATTTTAACTAAACATCAACTCATCTCACATCAGTGCTCATTAGAGGGAACCTGTAAGCTAGAACTTTAAAGACAGTACTTTTGTTTTTCTTTGAAGTTTGCAGAATGCACATTTTATATTTATGCTTTTATTCTCTGTGTTTCAGTAAACTTGACCACAGTTTATATGCTCAATCTTCTTTTAGCCAATGAATTATTGTACAGTCACATTTGTAGTAGATAAGGGATAAACAATAAAACCGGTGGGGTTTGCTGCTTCGGGGTGTTTTTCTATCGCCATCTCTGGTTGGCCAGCAGCAGGCCTGGCTCACTCTGTTATGCCTCTGCGTGACTGTAAATACTCAGCCAATTAGCACTCCCTGTTGACAGGAGCACAGCGTCTGGTCAGTCTGACGCATACATGAGCAAGGCACTAGCATATGCGTAATTGCATGGGTAATTGCACCATATCCTGGCAAACCACAGCTTTGCATACATCTAGTTTCAAAGAACTATGTCTTGTACCTCTAGTACAGGGCTGCAAGTCCTGTTTCTCTGTTAGCAATCATTTGCCTTATCATATCAGACACCCAGTCTGGGCCTGGGGGCTTCAGCAGCTTATCTGCATGGCCCTTTGATGCCAATCTGACGGCCAGAGGAAGTAATTTTTCCCCCCTGTCAAACCAGATGGGCGCAATATGAATGCATTCTTTTCAGTGAAAGGGATTTCAGAGAGGGAGGTGGGGGCTAGCTGCATTCACCACTGAGACCGTCCGTTTTAGGCTGTGTTACCGGACAACCCTGAGAATCAATATTTACATAAGATTCTGTCAGTTTGTCCTAATCTGAAGCGCAGCTGATTTTCAGGCATTTATATCTATTTTGGTTGAGATGCTTCAAAAACTAGTCAAACCATAAAAGAATTGGAATGTTTTGGGTGATGTTGGTCCATTTTAATAATTGATCCTGAAGATGGGACGCATCGAGAAGTCTGACTCATCACTTACATAAGTGGCCTCGAAACAAAGGTTGCTGTGTGGAATGGCTCAAAATTCTAGTACAAACAAGGGATTCTGGGATCTTTGGTGAAGCTGAGCACTAAATACCACACTAAATCCACCTGGTGGCGTGCATGTGATCCTGCAGAGTGAGCGACAGCTGTTGGGATCATCAGAAAGAAATTGCAGTGCACACATTTTAAGCCACTGGTTTGGTAAAACAAGCAAACACCTTTGTTTCTCTTCAAAAAGCTCAAAAACATAATGAAGTCATGAAACGGTTCCTCGCAAAGGTCTGCACACCCAACATGTAACAGCGCAGTAAAAGTCTTCAGACCTACAGCGACAGATTTCATGTTTTGTTTTTTTGTATCAATGGTGAACTAAACTTTCATCTTGTCGAAATACTGATATCGACTCATTAGCAGGACCGGTTTAAGACGCGTGAGGTTTTCACTCTGCTTGCTTTCTTCTGTGTTGGTCTCTGGTGATTCAAATGGACCCTTGTGTGCTGTAAGATTTGCTCTGAATAACAAATGGAGGGTGGAAAGGTCAGTGCTTTCATGTGTGAGTCACACGTCTATACTCTGGTATTCTTATAGCGTAATAGGAAGTGCATGCTACATGGTAGCAGGACTTGTTAAAGTTTATTGAGTTTCTCCTGACACGGGACAAAGTATGTCTCTCACACACCTATAGACACATGCACACAAACACTCCCAGATTGAATGAAAAGGCCTCGGTGTTAGGCGTCGGTGTAGAATGGTGTCAGCCAAATGCAGGTCACAAGAACTGAACTCCTCCAACACCACACAGCCGTAGGAAATAAAAAAGATGGCTGTCGAAAGGGGAACCTGCTTTTACCAGCTCAGTTAAAGCGAATGTTAAATACATTAATATTACTGCTGTTTAGTTGATGTGAAATCATACGTTTAAAAGAGACTCATTTGTGTTTAACTGAGGTCCATCTCTGTCACTCTTTGCCAGTATTCAGCGGGCAGCTCTGGCCATCTTAGAGCACTATTACTGTGACTTCCCTGTTCATAACCCGGCGCTGCTTTCTGCCTCCAAGTCCCGCGCAGCCAAGCACCTGGCAGGTCTTAAGGTCTACAATGTGGATGGTGAGTTCCCAGCAGCCCCTGCTGAGGGTGAGTGGGATGATCTTTATAAATATCTATGTTGTTGCTGTCTTTACGAGGCCTAGTTTATCTGATTTAACCCCACTACAGTCAACATTTATCCAGAGTTAAGTAAATGTAAAATTCTTGTCATTACTGCAAAGTTGTTGATGAATATTTGCAGCACTTGAGTTTTGCCATCAATTTGCTGCAACATGCAATTGTAAGTGGATATCTGATGCTCTGGTCAATTGCAAGCAGGTTGGAATGAGATGTTAACATTTATTTATCTGAAATGTTCACTTTTTCTTCTCCGTATGTGTCTTTGTACTGATGCTAACCCTTTAAGATGTCTTTAGAGCTAAACTGAAAGCCTACCTTTTTGACAGTAAGTGAATTCAGTGCTGCAATAACCCAGGCCCGCTCACGGATCACCAGTGTTTAGTTCCCCAACAATTCGACAAAAAGTAGCTGTTTTTCTAGTCACACAGACAGCACGTCACTGTCTGCATGCCACAGGTTGATGAAAGTCCTCCTGTCTGTAGGACCGGCTGGCAGAATGTAGCACAACCCCATTAAATTATCACTGGCCCTCAAGTGCACTCCTGCTTCATATATGGTGCACTCCCCTTTTTTCTTCTGCATCCATTTGTCTCCGTCCTTCCTTCTGTCTCCTCTAAAGTGTTAGTAGGAGACAATCACGGAGGTGCCTCATAAATCAATAGCCGTTATGCTGCTGGTTCCATCAAGTCTCTCTGGTGTCTTGTCCTCCTTCGTTCTGCAGCAGCTGTTCGGGGACCTCTTTGTCTTTTTCGTTCTGTCTTATCTGCAGCTTTCACTTTTGACAATCCCTCTTCCCTGCAGCCATGTCAACATGACAATAAATATGTTTGAACTCCTGGAAATAAATTCAGCTCAGAGTACAGTCAGCCAAAGCTAATGTGCCCAGACATGTTCAGGTGATCCTAAACCTCACATGCTAATTAATAATTATTTATCAGATTGACGTTGATTGACGTTGTGATGTGAAAACAACAGCTGAAAGCTATAAAATCATGTACAAGCACTCTACAGAAATATAGGACATAGTAATAAAAATATCAGTTGGAATAGATACACTGATGGTCATCTTTAATTCGTGGGTCAGTCCTGACGTTGAAAATATCCTCATAAATCCTGTCTAACTGCAGTGATACCCAGAGCTGGTGTTTGCAGATACTCCCTTGTCTCATTCATAAATCACTGTGTCCACGCACCACCCCTGCCCAGCATTAATAATTCACCAGCTCTGCTTACTTTTACCCCGCATTAACATTAGTCATTTCATCAGCCGCCCCGCAGCATAATGCCAGAAATGTAAACTTGAAGTGGATCGCACCGCATCACCAATTTGTTAATAAGGATTTCTAGGTGTCAAGACCACATGAAGGTGTTACGTTTTAAAACTTATCAGGTCAGTTAATAGTGACAATTGGGGCTGAATTGGTGAGGTTTTAATACCTTCAGAGATGAGTTTTATTCGCTAAATCGCACTCTCTTTCAAAGCATGTTGCACCTGATGTCATTGTTCCTTCGGTGAACAGTCAGCAGTCATCATTCCCTTCTGATCTTGTCATTATGATAGGTCCTGGGAATAATGCAGCAGCAGGCATGGCCCACTCACAGTCCAGGGCTATGATCGCAGCAGCCGCCCGCCGCAGAGACTCCAGCCACAATGAGCTTTACTATGAGGAGGCAGAACACGAGAGGCGTGTCCGCAAGCGCAGAGCCCGGTAATCACAGCCGTCACTTCACATTCACGGGGAAATATTTGTAATACTGCAGTTTGTCTGTTGTACTGACGCCATTATTAGCTTACCTCAGCAAGCTAGTAATTTATTACAGGAATCAGAGTTTAAAGTGTGTGTGAGGATTGTATTTACTCTATGGTAATCAATCAATTTACCTGTTTCTAAATTCCTGTCCCATCAATGCGACTGCGATCTGAGATGCTGTGTTTCCTCCCAGTCTGGTGGTGGCAGTAGAGGAAGCATTCACGCATATCAAGCGAATGCAGGAAGAGGAGCAGAAGAAAGCCCCAGGTGACGTGATGGACCCACGAGAAGCTGCCCAGGCCATCTTCCCTTCCATGGCTCGGGCCCTGCAGAAGTACCTGAGGACCACAAAGCAGCAGCACTGCCACAGCATGGAGAGCATCCAGCAGCACCTGGCCTTCTGTATTACACACAACATGACACCTAAGGTCAGTCGGAAAATACCTCAGGTAGCTGCTGCAGGAATTGTTGCAATATTTACTTTATTTATTTATTTATTTATTTATCAGGGACAGTATACATTAATGAACATTTCTGTAATCGTATTAGCATAACAAAGCTATTTTTCAACTGTTACCAACATTCATAAAATTAGTAACATTTTAAAGGCAGGGTTACACCCACTCATGACGTAACTTTAGTTTAATAGAACATGTGAGATGACGTATCAATATTCAACTGAGCATTTTTCAAACTCTATCTGTCGCTTAATGCACAGACCCCATTTGAAGTGGAAAAAGTAATGGTTGAAACTTTTTTTCCTCGATTTAACCCTTTTCCCTTTAAATTTTTGCTGGCATTGTAAGTCCTTGGATGTGATCATAACAGCTGACTGTATGGTGCAGGCCTTCTTGGAGAGTTACCTGAAACCAGGACCCACTCTGCAGTACAGCCACAACCACTGGCGGTCCCGTCAGTGGACACTGATCAGCGAGGCCTCAGTCACCAGCGGCCTGAAAGACGCCACTGTCTTCTTGCTCAAGTGTGTGGATTTCAACCTGGTGGTGACAGCAAAGAAGATCCCATACATCCAGATGTCAGAGGAGTACATTGACCCCAAGTCACATAAGTTTGTCCTGCGGCTACAGTCTGAAACCTCTGTTTAGTGCTAGAAAATTAGGGGGATTTTTTTTTTAATTTTTCAATTGTATCATTGCTCTCAAATGTTTTCATTTGGGGTTTATATTTTTATTTTTTTGCATTTTTATATATTCTATATGAATCGATATATGAGACATGTGAAAATAGTGAATATAGTTTTTATTGTTGATTTGGACGAAAACAACTGAAAGAAGAATTACACTGGCATTTTGGCTGGAGTGCCTCACACATGGTGTGAACACACTGTATGTGTGAGGGTGGGGTTTTTTTGTCAGTGGTCAAACAGGATGGGAATGTTTGAAGTTTCTGCCATGCAGACTCTGGGGGCAGGGGACAGAGACACGGACGGACAAACCACTAAAGACTGACGTCGTGACTTGGATTTTGTAATTTGAGGCCTGATGGAGCACATGACAGATATCCTGCTTCTCCTGCTCCTCTCTCTGCAAACATTTGGAGATGTCTCTTTGCCTTCACCAAGTTATTTCCACGTCTAAACTATCAAACCAAATGCGCAACATTGAAACTAAACACCATTAGACATGAAATGCAGACATATATATGTGTAGACATTAAATGTGTTTAAGAAGAATAGATTATTTCTCAACCTGCTCAAAAAAGGACTGTTTTTGTCATCAGTCACATGATGTGTGCTGAGTTCACAGTAAATATTTCTCATTTCCCGTCAGTAACATCTTGGAGTGCTAATTCAAACGCCACAGTGGAGCCAATTCTTCTGGCGCTACAGTGCTGCAGAATCAGAACTAATTCCACTCCAGTCGTTCACATGACTTGTTGAACCGCCTTCACATACCATGAGCATGAACCACATCTTATAAAACACTCAGAGGTGGATGAATGCCCTAATACCTTTGCCCTTCCACATCTGTTCACTGCATCTCAGGGCTTTTTGTCTGCCTAATGTGATGCAACAAGGATGCTGTGAAGAGAAACGGAGCCACAGTGTCGGACGACTGAAGGAGTCAGTAAAAGAGTCAGTCTTCAACACAAGAAGTCTTGAGGAAATATCAATTTTCCCTTTGGAACAGACTATGTTGTGCATTAAAGCACCTATAAGTGAAGCGACCATCATGGCCCAGGCTGCAACTGATTCCTTCCTAATGACCCTCCAATAAAAAAACTTGCAGTATTGGAGAAATGATTTAAACCTTCAGGGCTGCCATGGTTCACTTGTTTTGCTAGATTATCATAGCTGATAATGTAGTGTGCTGCAGCAGGGTGGAACCTCTCTCCCAACAGGACTGTCTGGTTTGCCTTTTCCTCACCTCTGGTTTGACAAACATTCTAGATGAATCCCTCCGCAACTTGGAAAGTAGAATCCATGTGAACACTTGTCTATTTTGTTAAAGAAATAATCAGGTAAATTCACCAAAGACAATCCTTCTCTAGTAGTGTAGAAATCACTAAAGACCAAAACTGCTTCTGTGGTCAGAAGTCCTGGCCTCTACTGCCCCCTAGCGGTGAATTTGTGTTAAGCGGTCGGCACCAACGGACACAAGCAACCTTTTCCCTGCATCAAGGCGGCAGGAAATACATTTTGTTTTCTACTGATTTTGTATGACCCCAAATGTGACTGTGCCTGCTGTTTTTACACTGTATCTATTTATGAAAGTGTCTGTATGCAGTATGTGTGCGTGTGCATGCCGTGCTCCCGGTCACATGACCGCTGTTTCCCTTCGCCTCTGCATCAGCACCGTCTGCCACGCTGTTGCCTGGTCATGCTCCAGGTTTGCTGTTTGTTGGACGGCTTCTCCATGAAGACGTGACATTGAAATGTAAGACACGTTACAGTTTCACAACATTTGTCACATACAGAAATAAACACTTTTATAAGCATTTGTAAAATTCCTCTTGTTGATTAGGTGGAAAATTGGCATGTTCTCTGGTAAATCTGCTTTGAGAGTATAAAGACAATTACCCTCATTATTAAGGGAGTTCTGTTGGTTACTACTGGTGTAGAAATTGACTTAAAGCCATATAAACTTTTCTTAAATTGGTTGATGCACAATTGCTTTTTTTTAAAATATCTTGAAACATTTTAATATGATTAAGGTGTAAAGTCTTGATACTAATTGAAGCAAAAATAAATCACATCTATAGAAAATCGGGTGCAGAAACAAAAGAGAAAATGATTTATTCATAAATTAGTTTCATTCAGTAGCTCTAAATCCTAAAGTGTGCGTTGTTTTTCATCTCCATGAAGCAGCAGGTTCTCGCTCATATTCATGTTCTGCCGCCACCCATCAAGCTTGAGGCCGGATCTGTCGCTGTTGTGCAGAATTTCAGTTTTTGTGCTGGTTTTTTTTTTTTTGTTCTTGTTCAGGCTTTATTTCAGTGGCCATTTGTTGTGGTCAGGCTGAGAGGTAATTGGCTCGCCTTGGAGCTGTCAGAGTTTGGGAGCCACAGTCTGAGAGTAAATGAATGTCAGTATCTGTGTCCAGCGCGGCAGACAAACAACCTCATCCCACCCCGAGCTCACCTGTCGGAACTCATCAGTCCACCGTTTAATCCCCCAGCAGCCAGTGCCCGCCTGCTCCGTCCAAGACTGGGATGAGCAAAGGGGTGATGGAGAGGGAAATGAGGAGTATTTGCATGTAAATGGAATGTTTTCCTTCGCTTCATTCGTGCTTCCTATTTGTTGGTAACGACTTGTGTGCAGATGGAGGTGGAAGGGAAGTTTGTCCCCTGCTGGATTTAGTTCTGGACTGAAGTCTGTCTTCTACTCAACCTCATGACATCCCGCCCTAAACATGGCCTTGATGTTGGACAGCATCACGCTTGAATCTCATGGGATTATAACAGAATCTGAGGACCACCCATGAAATGCTGTAAAATATTCCGTGGTTCCACCTTTAGATCTGCACACACGAGTGGTCCCACACCCTCCAGTCATGGGCCTGACCATGCTGGGATGGTTCTGGGTTATTCATGTCCAGTCGTATTGGTTGACTCCCTCCTTTGTGTTTCATGTTGGGCCCCGGAAGGCAGCATTTTAGCTCACCTTACCCCCCTCACCCATCTGCCTCCGTTTGTTCATCCATTAAGATGCTGAATTATTCACTGGTGTTTGGACATAACAAGCTAGAAATGACACATTTCCCACGTGTTCAAGCAGCAATTACTTTACTTTCCATCTGGAACCGTTTTCTTACATTTTCACCACTTTATTATTTCATACTTACAGTGCAGATTTTAAAACATAAAGACTATTGGTGTTTATTTAAAACGATGAATTTCAGTTCAGCTATTTAAAACACCAACTATGGAGTTCTCTTGGCTAAATAATTCAAGCAGCTCTAATAAATATATCTACAGAAGTGTAGGGAATGGTTGTTTTAAGAGGAGAGGGATTTTTGAGACATCCTGCAGCCTGTCTCAAGTGTCCGACACATAAAGGGACATCTTCAACCTCTGGAAGATTTCGGGTTAGTCGTCGCTGTCGTATTCTTCATCCGGCTCATCATTTTCAGAGCTGTCCTCAGTGATGTAGCTGTCTTCCTGGTCACTGGTAGCTTCATCATCGTCCTCTGTGTTCACCCTCCCTGACAGGACATCCTCTATCCAGTCTTCCAGCTCCTCGGCCGTGGGCAGGTCCTCATCGTTGGACATGTCCAGCCACACACTGTCCGCCTGGAACACAAACCATCGAAATGAATGTAAAGGCTGGAAAAAGATCTCGTATTTGTATGAATGGTGTAAATTACTTACGTCTGTGACATTGACCACACCAATCTGAGGTCTGAAAAGGTCGAGCTTAAAGGTTTTTTCCCAGTATGTGGTCAGCTGTTGGGGGGAGAAGAACCTGGTCAACACGGCAGTGTTCAGATTTTCAACAAGTGTTACTAAAATAAGGACGAAAGCGAACTAGAGGAAAATCATCCGGGTCGATCCAGACGATGCTGAGCTCTGGGTTGTTGGTGTTGTCTCTCGCTACGTCTTTGAGAATCTCCAGAAACTCGTAGCCGTCTGGGAACAGCAGAGGAGGAGCGTGAACTCAGTTCAAGGTGCTAAAGACAACAGAAAACAACAGATGGGGGAAAAGGTCCAAACCAGGATCTTCCTCCTCTGCAAATGCAACAATGTGTATTCCGTCCAAGTCGTCCTCCTAGAATTGAAAGATTACATGATCTAAGTCTTTGGTTTTTAAAGTGAAATACACAAACGCTGCAAACTGACTGGCTTACCCATGTTTCAAACATATTCTCTGCCCGAAGCTTCCTCAGCGTTGCCCTGTGAAGAGCAGAATTTCATGTAACGCCTCCACAAGGTTGTAACACTGAATGTGGTGACCTTTAAAAGGAAAGCTAACCAGCCCAACCTTCGGTGTTGTTTGACAAATTCAATGATGTCCATCTCTGACAGAGGTCTGCCGGGCAGAATGGCCGGCTCCTCCATGAATGGCTCATAAAAATTGACCTCGTTCATCTTGAGGGAAAGATGTTTGGCCATCTAGGACAGACAGCACTTCATTATGCTCAACAGGGGCCACATAAGGCCGCTGCTGCACCTGTTTGTGACAGGTTAATGTACCAGTGGAGCATCTCAAGGGTGGGGATGTAGTTTGGTTTTATTCTATTTCTGATTGGTTGAATGTTAGTTTTCCATTTAACATTTCATTTTTGTTTTTAGTTTTGCCCAGGGGCAGATTGTTGTTGACCATTTTTAAGGTAAAAGCCAAAATTGTTAAGTGAAGGAGAGATATTTGATTTTGTAATGCAATGAACTGCAACAGCAGGATTCGGTTATGCACCTAGATACTCACAGATTTATCAAATGTAGCGAAGAACTTGATGTAAGGCTGAAAGAGCTCAGAGGCCTTCTGGAAAGCTTTAAAATCTGAGATAAAGAAACAGAGAGAATTATGAACAACACATGTGACATTTTTCAAATTCCGTTCCATTACTTTATTACATACACATGTGTAACATGGCTGTGCTAACAGAGCCAAACTATGAGAATAACTCATGATGCCCCTGTCCTATCAAACCTGATGACATGCTTCCTCGCTGGCTTTTTTTAGAACCATAATTGCAGTCTGACCTGATAGAAAACTAGAGGCTATTTAAAGGAACTCCTGAGCCGGAGAGGTTACAACAATCTGGAATTGTTACAAGGTAATGGACATTAGCCCCCAGCTCAAATCAGACACTTGGGAATGCAGTGTAAAAACATAATGGGCCAAGATATATTTTCAAACCATCACGCCATGCCTGGCCTCATAAATGAGACCATCTACTAACGAGAGTCCTCTCCTCTGAAGTAGCCAATGAGGCGTATGTCTTCCTCCATCCTCTCGAAGGCTCGCAGCTCCATGGCATTATTGATCATCTCTACTGGGTCCTCCAGCACCTAGGGGGCAGTGTCACAGGTATGACTGTATCATACGCCAATTTCTGCTTGTCATCACCTCTTAAACATGTTATATCTGTGTGAAAATGTAAGTATAGGTTACTGGGCAGAGGCCTGTGAACCATAGCTTGGACCTTTTCACACATCCAAAGAAGTTAAACTCACATCCAGCAGAAACTCCACTAGCGTGTCTGAGGAAAACTCTCCATCAAATTCAATGACACGATCGTCCTTGAAAATGTACAAGCTGCCCACCTCCTCCAGCCCTGGTAAGACAACAGGAGCTTTTTATTTTATTTTATTTTATTTCTTTTATATATATATATATATATA